>BMAU01000430.1:0-298341 GCA_019973935.1 Trichonephila clavipes
GTTATCGGTGTAAGATCAGTATTTCTGGAAAAGAGATTGCACGCCGTATAGCAGTTAAAATCACACCGAGTTGCTGCCTCAGCGAGAAATGGCGAATAATCAATCTGTTAGACGACATCTGGATGCTTTTACGCGAGGTCGAATCATTGGGAAGTTGGAGGAAGGCCGCAGTGTGACAAGTGTGGTTGCAGAGTTCGGAATTGCTCACAGCATCGTTTCATGACTTTGGAGACAATTTCAAACTACAGGAACAGCTAGCCGCGGGTTCAGTAGTGGTCGTCCACGAGGAACCACACGCGCAGATGACCGGTACATTGTCTTACAGGCCAGAAGAAACAGGCGGCAGACAGCGGGAGAAATCGCTAGACACACGACACAGGCGACTGGACGACCGATATCGCGTTTTACCGTGGCCAGAAGACTGCACGGTGGTGGTCTGTTTGCACGACGCTCTGTACGGTGTGTACCTTTAACGCCCGCCCATCGGAGAAGGCGTTCTCTGTGGTGCCGGGAACACCGGAATTGGAGAGACAATGAATGGGGACGAGTACTCTTTACAGAAGAGAGCAGATTCAGTTTGAGTAGCGATTCTCATCGCATACTCATCTGGAGAGAGCGGGGAAGCCGCAATCATCCCTCGAACATCATTGAAAGGGACAGGTATGGAGGTCGCGGTGTTCTCGTTTGGGGAGGCATCATGCTTGGTAATCGTACAGATCTTCACATCTTCGACGCAGGTTCAGTCAACGGGACCCGTTATTGTAACGAGATTCTTCTTCCATATGTGCGTCTTTTTAGAGGCGCTATGGGTCTGCAGTTCCTTTTCATGGACGACAATGCACCATGTCATCGCACAGTAGCTGCCGAACAGCTCTTAGAGAGTGAGGATATTGAACATATGAATTGGCCGGCACGATCTCCGGATCTTAATCCCATCGAGCATGTATGGGATTTTCTAGGCAGACGCTTGGCAGCTCTTACCTTACCACCAGTAACGATTCAGGAGCTTCGATTGGCGCTGCAAGACGAATGGGCAGCAATGCCTCAACAACTCATTGACACCCTCATTCTCAGCATGGGCAGACGCTGTGAAACTTGCCTAGCAGTCAGGGGAGATCATATCCCCTACTAAAGACCGGATGTTTTTTGCTGGACACCCATCAAGGGATGTTTCGGCCTTCAGTCGCATTGCGCTCCATGCTACTTTTTCAATCAAGCTTCTTTTTATCCCTCTGATTTCTCTTTTAGTAAGTGTTGCTTACATTACACATGTCCTTACGTATTGGGGATCTTACGGTATTAAATGTGTTGATTTGGAAAGCTTTTGTACAAAGTTATATTGAAAAAACCGTCTCGTCCTTAATTTTTGCACATCAGTATATATCATTCATACAGATGTGGGAATTTTCGCCAATTCATGAGTAATGAAAAAAAAACTATGCATTGAAATAAATTATCTATTTCGGTGTTAGATTATGATAATGAGATGATGTTCATAAATAGTGAAAAATATTTTCACTCACAGATACTTAAATATTTTGTGTTACATAAATTATGCATATTTTTATATATACACACTCTGTATATCATAAGAATAAGGAATGTGATGCATTGGCATCACAATAATCCAGGAATTAATGATAAATGAGTATGTATTTAATTATGCCGCACTCTAAAACAATGCAAGTACTATTGGTGACGGATCTTGAAATTTTGAACCTTGGTAAAGTGATGAGGACGACACCAATACATAATAAACATGTCTACCAAATTTCAAGTACCTAAGTTCCGAACGTCTCATGATGAGTGGGAATGTGTCAGTCACTTTTCTCCTCTCTCTCTACAAGTTAAACAAAGCATTACTTGCTAAAAGTCATTGAAGATAGCACGCATTTAAAACTGATATCGTAAATTAGGTCAGCACTGCTTACTGAAAGGTGCAAAGTCTTAAGAGTTGCAGGACTGTATAAGCTTGTGTTAATTAAATAGTAATTACACTTCATTTCACACTCCGAGTAAACTGTTAAGAAACTTTCTGCTACAACAAATGACATCGATCATTATTTACGCTCTTGTCGGGAATGTGTGTGCGGGAAAGATCCATTTATATCAGTGACGTGAGACAATTAACGCTCTGACACGGCTGGAAAGCCGATCCTTCAGGGGAATCGAGTGGAAGGAATCATGACACTAGAGAAAATGACCCGCTGATTAAAGTTGTCAACACACAGTGCAAAATTCATAGTTGAAACAAGTCATCTGTAATGATTATTGACATATGGGATAGAGTAGGTGATTAAGCTGTTATTTTGTAAATTAGGGTACTGTTATAAGCTCAAGTGGATGTTTAGTTCTTTCATTTTAATTATTTTTTTGATTTAAATTAGTGTTAACAATGGGATATTTTTCCTTCATGGATTCACTTAAAAACTATATTATCAGACTCGATTAAAATGCACAAATATACAGTGTGTTGCAGAATTCGACCTACAGATTCAGAGGGAGGGGTAGTAGGCAGTATGGGGATGTCAAAACAACACAGATCATAGAGTCACAAACAACGTTTAGTCGGTGAAAATCACGATAATAGTAGCTGTCGGGAGGACAATGCGCCAGACGAGGGAGTGGCCAAACAAATGCAGGAACATACATTTGCTGCCCAAATACGACAATGACGCAAAATGCCTTGTTTTTCTACATTACGACCTCCCGGATTTGCTGCAGATGCACAATTGTGCACCAACGTATTTTTCTATTGCTGTGTGTAACCACCTCCCTGCTACATATTCTGGGAGGAGATATTGGATGCGGAAAACCTATTGCTTGGCCTCCACGCTTCCCGGTCCTCAATCCCTTGAAGTTTCTCTTCTGGGGCCACTTGAAATCTCTTGTGTAGGAGCAGGGACGTCTTAAAACAACAGGGACATCATATACTTTGAAATAATCGATTTTTCAATTTTAGTTCTTAAAAATAGTGCTTATTTTTCTGAATCTAAAAATGTATAATACTTATATGTTTGTTGATAAAATAGCCTTAAAATATGAAAAATAAAAATGTAAATAAATGCCCACGCCCCTTTAAACTTTAAATATGTAGTTTCCCCTGTGTTTTATCTATATTAACTTTTGATTGTTTTTTTCGTTTGAGTGTTAACCCCGCTACTTTTTTGCCACGTTTATGCGTGAGCTATTGTTCCAAGCTGTGTGACAAAATTTCTTACTTTAAATTTCAGTTTATGGCAATGTTTTGAACCGAGTTCGTCTATTCCGAAGTTTCTTGTGGCATACAACTACTTAATTTTACATTAATATTCGTAAGAAATATTTATTTTTTACTTATATTTTATAATATTCATAAGATTTTAAAAGTATCTAACTTTTTTTAAACGCCAAGAATATGGTTATGCCAAGAATATGGTTATGCCAAGAATAAAAAAATTTGGCAGAAGGAAGTATACTAGCAATCAACATAAAAAGTCTAAATCGACTGAAGAATTGCTTTCGAATTCCGTCGAAAGTGCTTCTAAGAAAAAAATTAAAATACCGGATTTACTAAAAGAACAAGATTCTCAAAATGTAAATATAATCATTGAACTGGATTTATTATCTTCCCTTATGAAAATCTCTTATGTTGTAAATATTGCAGTTCTTCAGATAAAATTGAGCTGAGAGAAGATTTAAAAAGTCGTAGAGGTTTAGCTGTGAGTTTGGAAATAATTTGTCACAACTGTGGAGAATCGACGAGCACAATGTCATCAAAAATATCAAATAAATGTTTTGATGTTAACCTAAGATTGACATATGGAATGAGAGCTATTGGAAAAGGTGGAGCCGCTGCTCGAATATTCTGTGGGCTAATGAATTTGCCTCCACCACCTGCAAAGTTTGAACGCCATAATTCTTTGTTTTTAAATGTTTTAAAAACAATTAGTGAAGACTCCATGAATGCAGCTGTTCACGAAGCAGTCATAGCGAATGATAATAATTCAAATATAGCTGTGGCTGTGGATGGCACATGGCATAAAAGAGGCTATTCTTCATTGAATGGAGTTGTATGTGCTACGTCTGTTGAGAACGGAAAGGTTATCGACATTGAAGCTCTCACAAAATATTGTTCTTCATGTAAGGGTAAAAAAACCATGTGAAAATTGTGCTATAATTTACGAAGGATTCAGTGGGGGAATGGAATGTCGGGGGGTATTAAGTATATTTCAGCGATCTGAAACATCACGAAAAGCATGTTATACGCAGTATCTTGGTGATGGGGACTCAAAAGGATTTCTTACTATAAAAGAAGCAAAAGTATATGGCGACACAGAAGTTGAAAAATTAGAATGTGTTGGCCATGTGCAAAAGCGTATGGGCACAAGGCTGAGAAACATTCTAAAAATGAGCAAAGGCATTAAGCTATCAGATGGGAAAAATATTTCGGGACGTGGACGGCTAACGCTTAAAGAAGTGGACTCAATCCAACATTATTATGGGCTAGCAATCCGTAAAAATTTGTCATCTGTGGAGGACATGAAAAGAGCCATATGGGCTATTTATTTTCATAAACTAAGTACTGAGGATAATCCTCAACACGCTTTGTGTCCTCTTGGTGAGGATAGCTGGTGCGGTTATAACCGTAGCATTGTTACGGGGAATTTTATATTCACAAGCATTCTTTACCTGAGTCAATTTTATTGAAAGTGAAAAAGTGTTTCGGGATCTCACAGAGAAGGACTTATTGAAAAAGTGCCTTTATGGAAGAACACAAAATCCCAATGAAAGTTTTAACAAATGTATTTGGGAGCGAATTCCTAAAACAGTTTTTGTTGGCATTGAAACTTTGAAATTTGGAGTTATGGATGCTGTAACTTGTTCTAACGATGGATATGTAAGTAGGATCAAAGTCTTTGAAGCTCTGGGCATTAAACCAGGATACAACACAGAACGTGCCTTACTTATAATTGTTGTACTTATAACTGTTCAGGATTGTCTAGACAGTGAGGGTATTCAACGTCTCGTATGGCCAGCGCGTTCTCCAGATCTAAACCCCATTGAAAATGTGTGGGATGCTTTGGGGAGGCAAGTTGCTGGTTGAAACTATCCTCCGACAAACAAGAACACCCTCATCCGTGCACTCACAGAGGAATGGGATAAATTGCCTCAACAGCTGCTGGATAATGTTGTGCAAAGTATGGTACGACGTGTGGAATGTTGCATCACACTCCACGGTGGACATATCCCGTACTGATACCTTTCTTTAAGGTGCCTGCTGACTTTTAGATGCATTGTTCCATTTCTCCGTACGCAGATCAAATGAACATTTTTTTTCTTTCAGATGTTTCAAAGCTTTTGTACTTTCCAGAACAATAAATATCCTTTATTCTAATGTCTGAACAGTGTGGTAACTATATTTTATCCTACTAGGTTTCATGTCTCTCTTAATATTATGCTACATAGCAATTTGTGATCCGTCCTTAGCAATTGTCCAGCAGTGTATTTATAAGTGTATTATGTCAGCGGTAATGTGTAATTATTTTTTCTTATGTCAGAATGTAAATATTTTGTCTACTTTTAGTAAATTAATACTTTTTTAAAATAAGCTTTTGTTTTCGACCTTTCAATTCGTTAGCACCTCCCCCCTTGTAGAGTCACCACGTCCCCTGGTAGGGCGCCCTCACAATTTTAGAAGCGCCGGCTTAGGGAGAACGTTTGTTGAGACACGTTATTTTCAGTGTAAGAAGCGTTTTTCTAAATTTATTAGGTCTTTTCTTCCTTGAAAAGTTATTAATTCTTTAATTGAATCACAAACCATTGCAAAGAACACCATCGGTGCCGATTTGTACTCATTGATCACATGTTGTATTATATTTTTTTGACTATGATAAATGGAGAGTAATATGGCTTTTATTCAATTCCTACTATTCCTTCGAAATGTATATGTTGTTCAAATTTTCAATCGTTGATAAAACACATTTTAAAGCGCTCAATTGAGCTGAAATTTTATACACAGAAATATTTTGGATGACAATACGGTAATTTAACTATAATTAATAAAAATTAATTGATTATAAAACTAATTATTCAAAGAATTACAGATACAACCCGTTGTCATCATTTTTTGCGACTTAGCGACCCTTTTGGCCAACTTGTGTCAAAACTTTAAAAGGTTTTTTCTCACATTTTAAAGCTGTCATTTGAGTTAAAATTTTCTACACACGTTCGTTTTGGGGGACAAAACAATAATTTAATTATAATTAAGTAAAATTAATTGACTGAAACTAATTATTTAAAGAATTACAGATACAGAGTCATGTTAGATTCATTTTTGACGACTTGGGACAAACATTTAAAATATTTTTTTCTCACGTTTAAAAGCATTCAGTTGAACTGAAATTTTATACACACGATTGCTTTGGATGACAGTACGATGCTTTAAAGATTTTTAATAAAAGTTAATTGGCAATTAATATTGTGATTCTGTCATATGTATATAAATATTAACTGTAAATATTTAATAAAAGTAATTAAAATAAAAATTTTCTTTGTTGACCTAAGTTGGAATTAACTTAATTTTTTTATATTACTTGTTGTATGATCGATAAATTGCCATCAGTAAAAACAAACAAATAAAAATTCAATATTTTTTTTTCTTCAATGAAAGAGCTCGAAGAATCTTGCTACAAAATTGGCCTTACATCCAAATGAAATGAGTGCATTAGTAAAAATGTATGAATTTTAACCAGTTAACTGAAGCACTCCCTTCTAACAGCCCGCAACTAGACTCACGGACAAATATCTGTTCCAATACCTGTTTTTTAAGTTTCATTTAACTTTAGTATTCAATCGATTTCTGTAGCTCTCTCTCTCTATAGTTGTCAGTTATTAACTATAATATACAGTCATGAACAAAAAAATTAGCGCACCAAGAACTAAATGCGGGATCGTAACGAAACTGGGCATGAAGGTACATGTCGGGGAGATATGCAAATGAATAGAAATGCAGCGTAATTGCGCATAACGTATAGCCGGTAGAGGGCGTTTACCGTCGTTATCCGTGGAGTATAAAACTGGTACCCAAAGCTTGTTTGAGTGAGCTGAATCATTTACAAAGAAAGAGCTGAAGTAGATACGTCATTACGCCGTTTTTGAAGACAATATGAGCAGCTGTCGCAGTTTGAGAGGGGGAGAATCATCAGCATGATGGAAGCTGGGAGATCAGCTTTATGAGTAGCTCGTCAATTAAGCCGCTCTTATTGTGTTGTGAGGAGGTGTTAGGACTAGTGTATCCGAGAGATGTAATGTACACAAAGACTAGGCCCAGGACACCCTCGACAGACCATTCATCTAGAAGACCACCAAATCGTAAGAAATGCACGCGTACAGCCAACGGCTTTTGCGGCCACCATCCAGGCACATGTAGCACCATCACTAGGGGCCCCTGTGACTTATAGAACCATAAGAAGGCGCCTGGCTGAACGCCATTATGTGTGCTTCCCTTGACACCCACCCATCGACGCCTGCGTTTGGAATGTTGCCATGCTCGATGAAACTGGACTGCAGCGGAATAGGTCGTCTTTAGCGACGAAACCAGATTCAACCTCAACAGTGATAACAATCGTGTTCGAGTGTGGAGAAGTGTGATGGTATGTGGTGTCATTTACTACAATACACAGTCACTCCTAGTATTGATCCATTGCACCATAACAGCCCAGTGGTATGTCCATGACATCCTGCAACCACATGTGTTGCCACTCATGCAACGGCTCCCAGGAGCCGATTTTCAACAAGATAATGCTCGGCCTCACACGGCAAAGGTGTCATAAGACTATCTCTGCACATTAACTACCCTCCCTTGGCCTGCCCGATTCCCTGATTTGACTCCAATCGAGCATATCTGGGATCTTTTTGGACGGCGAGTTTGGCATGCCACGAGTTTGAACGAACTAAAGGCAAGGTTACAGCAAATATGGAACGAAATGTCTCAAGACATCATACAGAACTTGTATGCCTCAAGGCCCGATCGTATCGCATCATGCATTCGCGCTAGAGAGGGTTTAACAGGGCAATTAATCCTCCGTTCTTTTGCATTTTTCTCTGAAGTAAATTATCCTTTTTCTTTGATTTTCTAATCATTTACTTATATTAAAGTAGTCATTACGTATCTAAAATTTCGTTTCATTTTGACAACTCGTTCTTGTTGCGCTAATTCTTTTGTCCATGAGTCTATGTGTGTCACAGAAATCGATCGATGACGAGTATACTCGTCAATCTTAGGGCAAATGTTGCTTTTAAAATATTGGTTAAGAAAACATAGGTTTATTTTAAAAGATTGTGAATTCTATTATTAATACTCTTTTATTTTGTTAATATATAAACATGCATTACATTCATATTACTCGAAATAGCAAAAAAAACAAAATACATACATATAACGAGAATTTAAACTTCTTCTGTGAAATTGTATTCACCGAAACAGGGCACTTTACATAAAGGGATTTTGCAAATAGAAAACTAGTAAATACGATTTTATGCGAACTTATATGCTGTTTCAGGCGATAGATACGGAGACGCAAGAATTTTTCTTAAACTTTTTATATTTTTTATTTATTTGTTTTACTCTGCCTGGCCTAAAAATATTCTAAACATCTCAAAATTTGAGGATATGTTTTGTTTTTCTCAAACATTTGAACTTTAAATAGCTATTAAAGGCTTTCATCGCACAAAATCCTGCAACTTCTCCATGACGAGTTTACTCGTCTCTCTCTCTCTCTCTCTGTCTCAATCGCAGTTAACTAACTAAAATTTTCTTTTTCAATGTAAAGGATTTACTATTAATACTTAATGGTTATCCATCAAAAATACATTCTTTCAGTCTATTATATCTTCTGAAAAATCGGCAAATAATAAAATAAAAGGGTGAAAAAATTCTGAAACAATGCAATCCGTCAAGGAGCACAATGTTCAAATGACAAAACAAGTAATACATATAGATATTAAAAAAAATTAAAGTCAATTCCTATTTAGGTTAACAAAGAAAAATTTTATTTTTTTTACCTTTTATTTAATAATTACAAATAGTATAAATATGTATATACATCATATGTGTCGGAATAATAATAATAAGTGACAATAATTTTTATTCATTATCATTAAAAGTATCGTACTGTCCTACAAACAATCAATTGCTCGCTTTAAAACGTGAGGGAAAAAAAAACACCTTTTTTAAGTTTTGACCACAGTCGCTAAAAATAAAGCCAACGTTACTGTATCTGTAATTCTTTAAATAATTAGTTTCAGTCAATTAATTTTAATTAATTATAATTAAATTATCATATTATCACCCAAAACAATTGTGTATAAAAAACTTCAGCTCAAATGAGCGCTTTAAAATCTAAGAAAAAACCCTTTTAATGTTTTGATACAAGTTGCCAAAATGATCGCTGAGGCACCAAAAATAATGCCAACGTGGCTGTAGTTGTTTTTCTTTGACTAATTATTTGTAATCAATTAGTTTTTATTAATTATAATTAGATTACCGTATAGTCATGCAAAATAATCGTGTATATAAAACTTCAGCTCAACAGTACGCTTTAAAATGTATTTTATTGATGATTGGAAATTTGAACAAGATATGTATAGGGAAATTGTGAGCTAATAGTAGGAATTGAATAAAAGAGACAATGTGTAAATCAATGTTTACTTTTACAATCTGATTAAACTTCTTCGAGAGACAAATGTCTAGCGCAAATTATTTTTCTTCCCGTTTTAAACGCAGTACCACCGTCTCTTCTCATATTGCACTGGCAACATAACACGGCGCTGTCTGAAATCCCTGCGGTGTGCTAAAAACACTTACTAGCAAGATTTGACGCAACTCCCAGGAGCCGAAGAACTCTCTTTCCAGTCTAATTTCTTCCACCCTCCGGGACAGCAGCGAATGAGGTGCAAAAATGTGATTATCGTTCCTTATAAACACCCATAAAATTCGTTTATGACTCTTGGTGCCAGGAGGGTTGTTCGTTTTTTGTAGAAATACAACTAGGGAGAGACCATCACAGAAAGAGCTTCGACTGACCTCTATCACGTGATATTCTACCTTTTCAGCGTCTCGATTTCTGTAAGCATGGAATAATGTATTGGTTTAATTAGGCTGTCATCCTACTAATAGAAATAAAAATTTGTTTTAGAATGTTAGATAAATATAATAAAAGTTATATGTACATGTGTGTGTGTTACCGTTAAAGTGTGAAATCCGTTATTTCGTAGAATAACTAGGGATTTCGTGAAATAACTAAACAGTTAAAGTGTATAAAATTATTGAATTCTATGATTTAACTAATTGAATAATGATTGTTAAAAAGAATAAAAAACAGCACTCGAAAGATTTTGAATCAATTATAGCTGCTTGTAATCCGTTTTAAACCGCATATAGCTGTTTTGCAATGACATGTGTATGAGTACGTTTCATTCCGTTTCTTTTAAAAGTAGCATTTAGATGGTGTATATATTGTTTTATATTTTGGATTATTAACAAAAATTTTTGAAACCTGTTTTCAAGCAATGACTTTTGCAAGAATGGAAGACTAATCCAGTGTGTGTTTCTCAAACTGTGGGGCGCGCCCCATTAGGGGGCGTGTTAACCCCACAAGGGGGGAGGCGAGTATATTGAAAAGTCGAAAACAAAAAAATTATTTAAAAAAGTTATTAATTTACTGAAAGTAAGCGTAACAAAATACAATTCTGACATAATAAAAAAATAAAATACTCATTTACATTGATATAATACACTTAAAAATATATCAGTATTACATAACGTGTTTCATAATTAATTTAACAGTACTAAGTTAACAACAACAATAATTACCAGTGGCGCTATGCGCATGCCATAAAATTATATATGAAATTTAATACTTATCTTGATAATTTGTAAGGTATATAATTAAAGCTGTTTTGTGTGTGTGCAGCTTTAAAGTCAAAGTATAGTATTATTGCTTTCAATACATTGTTATTGTATAAGGGGGTGGGGGCGCGATGAAAATTATGACTGAAAATTGGGTCGCGAATACTGAAAGTTTGAGAAGCACTGGACTAATCCGTAAATAAAAAAATCAATGCGAGAGATCTGAATCTTTATTAAGGTATCCCATTACTTGCGACAGCTTTTTTGAAAAAAAAATTGGAGGTATGAATATTTTTTTGTGGTTTTTTGATTTATTTAGTACATTATAAGAAAAAAATCTAAAATTAAGAAGATGAAAATAAATTATTACTATTAAAATGGAATAAATAGGTAAAAATTGATAAAAAATTAAATAAACGGGGCCCGCTGTGTACAAATAGTAAACGAACAAATTCTTAATTTTTCAATTTTGTTGTATTACTTTGCTATTCCTTGTTGAAACGACTTTCAGGATAAGAGATATTTTAATTTTTACAAAAACTAGAGCCCCTTATCTTAGTATTTATATGAAATTGCTTAAAAAAACAGTGATTATATTCACATAAAGAACTGTACATTTTGTAATAAAACAGTGATTGGTACATCTGAAGGTTAAAACACTTCTACACTATTATGCAGAACATACACAAAAAAAATTCAGCAAATTATTTCAAACAGCTTTTGAGCAATCGTTGTATCCGTTTGAGCTTTTGGAAAAAGCACATTTCGAGTAAAGTGCATTTTAAAGTTCGACATCTTTTCTAAAGTTATGTTATCTGCTTTTACTAAAACATTTATAGTTTTTGTTTTAGTGAATGGAAAATAAAAAAAAATTAGTGTTTTTATAAAGCTAATAAGATGGCCCATTAAATAAAATCTAAAAAAAATTGGCAAAATCCACTGTTTTAAGGTAGACGGATAACTTAAATAAGCATGAGACAAAGGCAAAAACTGCTGCATTTCCTCGTGAAAAATTATTATTTTTGACATCGAAAGTAAAAAGTGCTAAAACGGCTCAGAAAAAGTATCACGTGACTTATTGGTTACTCCATACTCCAGCGTTATTCTATCCTTGCAGTTCAAGGAGTACAAAAGTAATTGTGCCAGAAAAACACATGTAAAACATATTTTTTTTTTTCCTTTTCTTTTAAACTAATGATAACAAGCAATACCATTTGCTTTTCCTTATTATTCATCAATTAATCATCCACAATAGGGATAAAATGTATTTTTCGAGAGGTTCTAGCTATTTCTGATCAATTAATTTATAAAAAAACTTTGAAACTGTTTATTTTTCATTTTAACGGTCGACCATTAGTAATTTTATGGAATAACTAGTTAAGAGGACTTGGTACCCCCAAATTCACAAACCTATCGTTTCTTTTATTTTCATTTAATCTTATTCTTTGCATTATTATCTTTCGATTGATATATCACTTGTGCATGTCGGAAAGTTAGAAGTTGACTAAAACTTCATTTGAAAACAAATTAGGCAATTCAGCCACACCCCCTTTTTAGAAAAAAAAGCTAAAAAATGCGTTATGATAAAAAAAAATCTATTTTAGAAATAGAAATAATAACTATAAAAAAGAATGTGTAGTATTAAAAGCAGAATATTTCCGAGGCAATACAATAATGCAATTTTTCTTCCTTGTGAAATGTGTGCATGTAAAATTTTTAAATTAAGGCATTTTATATTAATAATTTTATACTTTAAGTTCTAATTCCTGATATATTTTTCATACAAATGTAATACTTTAATATTATAAGAAGAAAAAAAGCTAAAATTTCTGTCACGACAGAAAAATTTTTTTTAACGTTTTTCTTGAATTTTCTTGTGCAATTAGTACTCTCCTAAAGTTGATTATTTATAAAAATGAGTGCGTTGAAAAAATATGAAAATGCAATTATTTTAAAGAAAAATGTATATCTAATATCTTAAAGTGGTATTTTAAGTTTAATTAAGCTTATTATAATAATTTTTTCAGAATTATAAACTTTAAACTGGTTTTTCTCAGTTTGTGTTTTTCGAAAACTTAGTGCATTCAAAATGCTACTCCTTCGACCATTATTTACCAATCACTTCAATTTTTTTCCTGCGTGTTAAAAATAAAGCATGTAATAAAATTAGGTATCCGTTTTGCTATAAACTGAATACTTTTTTTTAAAAAAAAATAAAGTGTAAGACATGTCGGCTTTTTCGTTGATTTTTAGCCTGTATATCAACATTTTATTTTGTTTCTCGAAAACGAATGAAGTTATTCTAAAATCGATCCCTAAAGTTGTTTAGAACATTCATAAGTATATTTTATAAAAAAATTTCAGGTCAAAAAATTAATTTTTTCAAAAGGAGTAGGATTTTAAAACTTACCCAATTTTCTTCAAAAAATTTAAATTTTTAAAATTGTGTGAATAATATATGAAAATTTTCATCTGGTAACAATTTTTTGAATAGAAACATCGTATAAAATTCTAAAATATAATTTTTAAATACGTAAATAAAGAAGTTTATCTATTATACACTTTAACAGACTTGTCTCGTTATTTCATGAAATGCCTAGTAGGTACTTTAACGGTAGAAAATGAAATAATTCAAGCTAATTTCATCTTAAAAACTTTTAAATCTGTAATGGTCCAGACCCTCTGACTACTTTAATATAAGTAAATGATTAGAAAATCAAAGAAAAAGGATAATTTACTTCAGAGAAAAATGCAAAAGAACGGAGGATTAATTGCCCTGTTAAACCCTCTCTAGCGCGAATGCATGATGCGATACGATCGGGCCTTGAGGCATACAAGTTCTGTATGATGTCTTGAGACATTTCGTTCCATATTTGCTGTAACCTTGCCTTTAGTTCGTTCAAACTCGTGGCATGCCAAACTCGCCGTCCAAAAAGATCCCAGATATGCTCGATTGGAGTCAAATCAGGGAATCGGGCAGGCCAAGGGAGGGTAGTTAATGTGCAGAGATAGTCTTATGACACCTTTGCCGTGTGAGGCCGAGCATTATCTTGTTGAAAAATGGCTCCTGGGAGCCGTTACATGAATGGCAACACATGTGGTTGCAGGATGTCATGGACATACCGCTGGGCTGTCATGGTGCCACGGATCAATAGTAGGAGTGACCGTGTATTGTAGGCAATGGCACTCCATACCATCACACGAGCTGTGGGAGCGTTGTGTTGCTGTAAATCAAACTCAGGATTGAGGCGATCACCTGGGTTCTCCACACACGAACACGATTGTCATCACTGCTGATATTGAATCTGGATTTGTCGCTAAAGACGACCTGGTTCAATTCCACTGAAGTCCAGATTCCTCGTGCGCGGCCCCACTCCAAACGGAGGCGTCAAGGGCAGCACACGTAATGGACGTTGCGTTCCTAAATGTCCTTCAGCCAGGCGTCTTCGTATGGTTTCGAGAAGACACAGGGGCCCCTAATGAAGGGGCCACCTGTGCCTGGATGGCGGCCGATGAAGCAGTTGACTGTACGCGTGCATTTCTTACGATGTGGTGGTCTTCTCGATAACTGGTCTTTCGAGGGTGTCCTGATCCTAGTTTTCGTGTGAATGGCATCTTTCGGCTCTACTGGTCCCAACACCTATTCACAACACAATCAGAGCGGCCTAATTGACGAGCTGCACGCCTACCGAGCTTCCATCAGGCCGATGATTCTCCCCCTCTCAAACTGCGACAGCTCCTCATATTGTCTTCGAAAACGGTGTAGTGACGTGTGTAGTTTAGCTCTTTCTTTGTAATGGATTCAGCTCACTCAAACCAGGTTTGGTTACCTGTTTTATACTCCACGGAGAACGACGTTAAACGCCCTCTACCGGCTATACGTAATGCGCAATTACGCTGCATTTCTAATCATTTGCATATCTCCCCGACATGTACCTTCATGCCCAGTTTCGTTACGATCCCGCATTTAGTTCTTGGTGCGCTAATTTTTTTGTTCATGGCTGTATATTATAGTTAATAACTGACAACTAGAGAGAGAGAGAGAGAGGCACAGAAATCGATTGAATACTAAAGTTAAATGAAACTTAAAAAACAGGTATTGGAATTTAAAAAACAAATGATATACAGTCAGATCCCGATTTAACAAATTGACCGGGATAGAAAATTTATTTTCGTTAGTTTGGGGTTGTTTGTTATATCGGGATCCAAATAAAATGAAAATTAGTTGCATTTACCATTTGGAAAGTCTATAATAAGCAACTGCACCAAAAAAAATAATAAAATCCATACTTAGAAATTACACACTTTTTATTCAACGCCTAAAAATGCTATTAAGGCTATTACGTACCAGTTAATTTGAAATTTCAAAATACTGACTAATAAATATTAGAAAATATTTTTGATTCTTGACGACTGAAAGAGTACTTTTTCGACACTGTGCAAAGAAAAAAATACTGCATCATTTACATCCAAACAATGCAAAACAGGAATGTCAAACTTGTATGATATTGCAGGCCACAAGTTCTATTTTATATTAAGTTGAGGGTCGCATGTTTTTTATAATGTTCAAAAAATTAATAAATATATTCGAAGTAAAGCTGCCCACCTCCTTGTTTTATAGTCTTTAAGCTGGTGTGGTGTAAAAAAAAAGTCGAGTGTTGAAGCGAAAGTGTTGCCGTTGTCACTCGACTACTGATTAAAATTACAAGGTCCGTCGTCAATAACACTCGTGTAACTTTAGGTTGCGACTTTAATGAACATTCGTTCTGTCCATGAACTATTATGTTTTACGGAGAATCAATCTATCAGTCCGTAATTATTTAACCCCAAGACTACTGTTTCCACTATCTCAGTTGATGGTATAAGAAAAATGGTACTTTTCTGTTTCACCGGCACAAACCTCGCCTAGTTGGCGTTATTAGCGACATTACACAAAACGATATTAATAAATATTACTTTCGCTGGTTTTTCAACCATTTTTGATGTATTATTAAAAGACGTCATTGATTAGACTTGTTTTGAAGTACTGCGGTAAAAGATTACTAGTGGAAATATTCCTTTTGGTGTCGGTTGTATCATTTTTGGCGATTTTATCACCTGCGCCAGCAAAACGGAAATAAACCGAAAAATTAATATTAATTGTCAATCCATAAAAGTTTAATAAGCTAATTTGCGAAAGAAAAACATTGTTCATTTGTAAATACCTTCTAGGAAAAGTCTGATTTTTAATCTTATACTAGGTCAGAAATTAAACTCAAAAGTTGGCTAAAGATGATGTTTATTATTTCGTAAGCCTAAAAATATCGCCTAGTAAAAAAAGTGCTCTTTTTGCATAAAAAAATGTTAAATGATTTAATCCATACCATTTAGGAACTTTTACGTGCAAATAAGCAGACATCGATTGAGAAATCTTATCGTTTCTTGCCTTGGTGATGAAGATTCACTTTTGCTGCGAAGGGCGATCACTCAATGAATTCGCCTCAGGATTCGATTATGGAAAGGAACCGTCATTAATTCATTCCTTTTGGCTGCACCTCCCCTCTCTCCTTCTATCGACAAACGATATTTCCATCAAAAGCATCGATTTCCCAGTCAAGGTTGAGAAAACATTTATGAGTTTCTGTTCTCGGGGAGAGTGAGAAATGCTCCGATTTATCGAGAAATGTTTGTATTTCGATAATCATCTATCTCTCTATTGTAGGAAATGATTTCTATTGATAAGAGGTCGAAAGAAAGAGCGATTTTAAAAGAATTCGAAAACAATGGTCAACTTTAAGAGTGTAGTTGTCTGATCCTTTTCCTGTTAGCCTTTATATCAAAATCTATAATTTTCAATAGGTTGCTAAAGTTTCAAGACATGTTTTTTTAAGTAAGTAAGTAGATCAGGAGTCTCTCTCTCTCTCGGCAACCTTTTAACTGTACCATGACAAACTTCTCTATTAATATGATTCAGCGTGCCACACAGATGGACATATTTTGAACAATTCGATTCCCGAGATAATGCATGCAGAGTAAGAGAATAGAGGTCAAAATAATAGTTTTATTACATAAAAATTTTGCTTTATTTAAAAGTAAACAGCATAGAAAAATATAACTACATCTTCAGCAATAACAAAGAATAAAGTTGCACACATATATATTTTTAAACATATTTATTAAAATAAGAAATAGGCACCATAAAATATGAGTATTCTCCTTCATTATAGTTGAATAAAAATATAAATAAAGTTTTTTTTAATGCGAAGCTAGGGCTGCACCGCTCTACTTTCATACCGCAAAATCAGGGGCGTAATTCGTTACTTTCAATTTAACACGATTCTGAGCATTCAGTTATTAAAGAGTTTCTTTGAGGGCTTGAAATATTTTTTATATGAAGAAAGATTTTTAACTTAGATACAAAAAAACAAAAAACAAAAACAAAAGCGGAAAGCAGCAACTAAATATCTCCAGCCATTACATTCAATAATTAACAAAATAGCTGTACTTTTATCTTTTAGAGTTATCTTTCAGATTTTTCCAATTCCATAATGGTCCATAATTGTGGAGTTGTTTGTCAAATAAGGTTCATTATAAATTTATCCAATTATATCCACCAAAAAATTGATAAACTTGTTGAGTAGTTCAGAGTGCCACTGAAAATAGTACTGCGTGCTACATGTGGCACGTCTGCCATAGGTTGCCGACCCCTGATGTAGAGCGTTGAACGCTAAAGATTAAGCTAAAGGTGGTAAATTCGAGGTTAGGTTCAAGAAGGTCTCCGTTTGTGTAATATTTATTTATTAATTTTAGTTGGGTTACCCAAAGGCAACTCATATCCCCCGTGTAGTGTCCGACTACTGCTTGGCGGAAGATTCTTTAGGAGTTGGCGACGCTCCCACACCAGTGAGGGGTTCCTGTGTTTGTGAGAGGGTGGCATGACCCCGGAGAGAACGGTCGAGGGAAAAAAAGGTCCCTTGTTTTGGAAGCGGAGGCGTGTTGAATTGTTTTCGACCGGAGGAAATGGAATTTCTTCGGTGAGAGCAAGACCACAGTCGTGGTCTGGTGTAAGAAAGTAGAGGGAGACAGTCTTTTGGGATTGTGTTTGAAATGATTGATTTGTGAAACGACGGGCTTGTAGTTTGATTGTTATTTGAATGTAGTATTTAATCAATAGATGATAGATTTAGCCAAGAAAATTATCTTAATTAAGATTTAATGATATTTGTACTGTCTATGTTTGTTAAGTGTTTTTTTTATTATTTATTTGCATTGTAATTTGTAATTGTTAAGCGTTTTTTCTGTATTCCCCCAATTCTCAAGAATTTTGGGGAAGGGACCTTTTTGTACATGTTTTTCGTTTAATTTGATAATAAAATACTTCTCGGAGGGTCGGATGCAGCTCTAAACCCTTTGGGTGAGCTCGATTCTCTGGAGTAAGTAAGTAAGTAAGATATTTGTACTGATTGATTTGAGAAGTATTTAAGAAAGAAATAAAGTTATGACAGCGATTTAACAAAAATAATGGGTGGCACATGCACACAGCGACCATATTCTCTTCTAGCTGGGTCTCTACTGAAGATATGTGGTTGCTTAAGGGTGCTTCTGAAGCGTGGAGCAGTCAGTTACAGTTATTATAACAAGAGCGGTAAGAAATGATATTTCGAAATATATTTAATGCAGCACTCTGCGCTTACCGTTGCGAGCATGCACACTTAGTGCCATCATCAATTCATGTCAGATGCCATCAGTGAAGAACTTTTATACGTTGATTTTAATTTATGTGTGCTTTAAATTCAAAGATATCTATATTATATCTCACATTTTTTTCTTTTAGTGTATGATAAACTCCTAGATCAATAATTGAAAATTCCAATATAATCCAAGGCATAAGACTTTTATTATATGATTTTCAGAAGTTTATAATGCGCATTTTTACGCTACGAGTTTTCATCTCCAACTATAAATAGTTTTGAATCTATCAAGACTCTCAATAGCTGTGGAAACTTAATTAGATTAACCTTTGAATGGATTTCTTAAAAGAATTTTATAATTAGAAAAACGATGCGGTGGCATCCACCAAAGAACCAAAGTTTCCTGTAAGGGAACTGCTGACTTCCCAACGGTCAAGTAGTTTCACTTGGGAGAGAACTCAACACAGGTCAATACCGTCGCTTAAGTTCTAGGGAAAGTCCACTTTTGACCTATCTTTATCCATCCAGCAGAGAAGTGAGCGGCGCAGTTCTCACACCAATCTCCTGCTTCAGAGTTCGCCGCACAAGGGGTGACAAGAACCAATGTGTGACGAATCTGTATGGAACCTTTCCACTAATATTCTTAGGCGTCTTTTTGGGGATTATAAATTCGCGTATATTTCCAATCAACTCCAAAAAGTGAACGGGATATGCAAAGTAGATAGGGTATTTAAGTAGAGCGTTGTAAACTAGCAAGTATGAAGGCTATTGAGCCAGCAGCAGTAGCCTCAAATTTAGAGGATTCAATTGGATTACGTTAGTGAAGCCTTATTGCTATTATTCTACGAAAAAACTAGAAAGCTGATATACCAGGCGGTAACTATAGTTTATTTACGTTTAAAATAAGCGTTAGTTTAGTAAAATTAGTTAAAGTTAATGAAAGCTAATAATTCGAGTACGTGTATTTCTTGGACCTCCTTTTTCGGTAGACCTTATTTGATCTTGCGTATAATTATTGATTAATTTCATAATTCGTAATTTAATTTAATATTAAAGGTAAATCCTTTGTTTGACGTAACATAGAAATATTATATGTTATTTGAGTTTCTGAGATTGGAATTGATATAATAAATACAAGTTATTATTATACAAAATGGCTCTTAGTGATTCTTTGAATCAAATGAATCTTGGTGTCCACGGTGGAACCCAGGGGGCTCCCCACAAATGGCTGATTAGTAACCCCGGCTACGTCAAAAAAAATGATTCTGCATCACGTGTCTCTGACGCGTGACATATTCCTCCATTTATGAGCCACGAAAAGATCTCGAATGTGGCGTTATGCTTCATTTATATGAGTGTAATTATGGGTTCTTTTTTTGGAATAATAAATTTTGATTTTGAATGGAGAAGTGTGCATGTCTCGTTCTATTTGACTATTTTTTTTCTGAAATAAATATTTAAACACGTACGTATTAGTCTTTCAGACTACGTTCATTTAAATTAAGAAATGCCTTTGGCAAAATTTAGGATAAAGATTTAATTTAAAATTTAAAGCATAATTTTAAGAATTTGTTTTTAACATTATGGTTTTATGAGAATTTATACATTGTATTACATCATTCATATCTATCTCATCAGCCTACATCATTAATAAGATTTATAATTGTTGCTGGGAGTGTATAAGGGAAATATGGATATAAATATTATCCATATAACTACCATACCCTCCTTAGTAAGAAAAATATCAATTTAGAACGTAAGGCGTCACTTCAGAATTTGTTTGTCACACAAGTATGTGGTCTAAATGCAAAAACTTCAGACAGAAACAAAAACTCATGCATTTCTCTCAGAAAAATGAATATCTCATACATTTTAATAGAGGTATAGAGTTCTTGAGTGATCCATTGTATTTCCATTTATTCCCCATTTTTGAGACGGTTTTTGAAATAGAATCGATTTATTTTTTTTATCAGGAAATGGAGATTTTAAAGTTTGGCTGCATCGATATACTTCATATGAAACTGGAACCAAGGAAACCGGAAGTGTATTCAATGTAGATCAATTTAATCATCATACATTTTCCACAAATATGAATAAAATTCAATAATAAAAATAAGTTTTACCAAATATTTAAGAAAGGCATATATCTGTACTATTTTGTTACTTTATCTATATTAAACTATCCATTACCAACCCGTTCCCTTTGGTATTTCATGGTATTGTGTGATTATACAAGGTAAAAAAAAAGTTCTTGCCGTTTGCGCGTTTCCATAGAAAGAAGTGAAAATAAGTATGCAAATTAGTGTATGACATGATTGAAAAATCGTCAGTCGAGAGTAGGAGTATCAGTTGTTATAAACGCAGGTCCATTGTTCACATCAATTGGAACTCGTACAGTAGCGATGCGAAATGGACGTATCGAAGGAGCTCGATAGAGTTTGTTTACTTTACAACTTCAAAGTGGGCTTATCAGCCGCTGCATCAAGTCGCCAAATATGTCAAGCGTTTGGGATAGTGCTATCAATGAACGTACGGCAAGGCAATAGTTTCAAAAATTCAAGTCAGGAGATTTGTCCCTCTGTGATAAAGCTCGAACAGGACGACCACAGACCTTGGATGACGAAGCCCTGCAGGCGGCCATTGAGGAGGACAGTAGTCAAACGTGTGGTGAACTTGCCAAACAATTCAATACTTCCAGTGAAACGGTTAGACTTCATCTACACCGCTTAAGTAAGACGCACAGGCGGAGCAAGTGGGTTCCTCACACGCCGTTGGAAGTCCATAAGCAACAGCGAGTGGCAGCCTGTTTGTCGTTGCTTTCTCGCCACCATAGCGCATCCATATTGAATCGGGTGCTAACCAAGGACAAGAAGTGGGTCCTGTATGACACACCCAAGCGTTCCAAACATTAGTTGTCCCCCCAGGATACTGTCCCGCACAGCACAAGACCACTAATGCACCCCACGCAAGATTATGCTTTGTGTCTGGTGGACTTGTCATCAAGTGATTCACTATGAATTGCTTCCAACGGGCCATACAGTTATTGCAGACCTGTATTCGCAGCAATTGGAACGTGTACAACATGCACTGCATCAGAAGGAGCCAGCACTAGTTAATCGAAAGGGTGTGACGCTATTGCATGATAACGCGAGGCCGCATGTCGTGTGAGGGGACATGAATACGATACAAGGACTTGATTGGGAGACTTTGTGCCATCCTCCTTACTCACCTGACCTTGATCCATCAGATTAGAACCTATTCCATTCCCTGGACAATCATCTTCGTGGTAAATCCTTCACCAATGAAGCTACGCTGTTTGTATGTCTTGTTCTCTTGGGTCATTAAAAACGGCAAGAACTTTTTTGTTTATCTTGTATATTGTTAAGTTTTTGACATCTGAGTTGTAGCATTAAGCTTTCGATAAAATAGGGGGGAAAATCTTATAACTCTCGCTTCTTGAAAAAGAACAGGACTTGAGTTTCTTATACCGAAATATATTTGCCTTTTACTCCCCCATATCTCCCCTCTGAAGTCGATTTCCACAGAACCCATTCTTAGCGAATCTATACTTATCAAAAGGAAACATATGTTTGTTATTTCGAGTCTGTAGGTGTAATAGTTAGGAAGATTTCACGATGAATTTTTTTATTATAAATACTAAGTGCCCAAATCATTATGACCACTCCCTCAATACAATATTGGACCACCTTTGCCCCTTCATACTGCATGGATTCTTCTAGGCGTGAACTCTATGAGTTATTGGTAGGTAGTATGAGGAGTTTGAGACCATATTCAATGAATTGCACTTTCCAATTCTTTCACATTTGTTGGTACTGGATCAAACTGCTAAATGTTCCATTTGATCTCATCTTACAGATTCTCAACTATTTGAGATATGGTGATTGTGCAAGCCAACTAAACAAGGCAAAGCTTCTGCCCACTCTTTGAACCATGTGGGGACAATGCCAGTTGTATAACAGAAAAAATTGCCTTGCTGTAAGCATCCATCTTTAGCAGGATATTTTATAAAAATAAAAAAAAATGTGCTTGATCTGTGATAGGACTTAAAGGTACTACGACATTCATACGTTCTTCCACACGGAAAAAGGACCCGTGCGCAATGTCAGAAAATTATTCTCCAAACTATAATATTAACTCCAGCTAGAAGAGTTGTGGTATTGTAGATGAGGTTCGTACTTTCATTCTATTTTTTAACTATTTGCGTCATGCCTTTCACATGGTGTAGTTGAAAATGTGAATTTTGGATAACATGACCCTTTTCCATTCATCTACATTTCAATCATTGTGTTGCTTTGCGAACTGGAAACGTCTGTTCTCGTTTAAGGCCAACAGTAGAGGCTTTCGACCAGGTCGTCAGCTACCACAGCCGAAATGCTATAAAGTTCGGCTAACAGTTCGTTCAGACATTTGCAGTTACTCCTTGAATACGATTATCCATAAATTGAAGTACAGTTGCTCTTCTGTTGGACTGGATAACTTTCGCATTTATCCCTTCCGAGCGAACTTTCAGCAGCTGTGATGACCACAAGCATGACGTTGAGATCCAGTTTTCTGTTCGCGAATCCGCTTTTTGTAAACATTAACCCGTGAGAAGACCACTCGATACTAACGTTAGTGGTCACCCCAGTTTTTTTTAAAAAATAATTATATTTACTGTCTACACTATTAAAATTCGACAGTAAACAAACGTATCTATGCGTACGACTAGTTGTATCTCTTCATGAACCGCACGACGCAGAAACTCGCCGAAGGTACTGAAAGATCGGGAATCCGTTTTGACCATTTATATTAGTTAAATAGATGTTAATTAAAAACCTTAAAAGGCATAATTATTGTCATTTTTTCCCGCCAGTCGGCTAAGTTCAAATTTTTCGACGTTTTTTTAAAAAAAATTTTATCCCATACGTTTTTAAAACACGATTTAATTTTTTTTGAAACACATACACAAAATAATTACAGAATTACAGAATCGAAAATATCTCTTACTTCGCCACGATATGGTATAATTTATCTCACAAAATAATGATATTTTCTATTTTTTATGATTTTTTCTAAAATGAGTCAAAACCGATATGTTTTAATGAAAATGATTTCTAAATCATTCCGATTGCATTTTCTTTCGAGATAATGAAATGATACTCTACACTAAAAAGTTCATGCTTTTCTCTCTCAGAATCAGTCATAAAATCGTAAAAAACTATTTTTTTACGATTTTTCAAAAAATACTCAAAATTTTATTTAAATGCTTAATAATTTATTTACAAAAATAGTCTCACGAAACCTTTTTACCGTGAGTAGAACAGTTTTATCCGTAATCTGTACAAAGATTGAAAACATTGCATAAAAATTACGTTTTTTTTAAATTGTGAATTGCATTTTTTTCCCTTTTTGCGAGAAATTTTTAAGCATTATTTTTATTACATTTTTTGTTTAAAAATTACCGTTGTTTACAATCGATATATGAAGTTTGAAGGCATTAACTTTAAAGTGAAGACTGAAAAAAAATTAAACTGTAGCAAATAACTCATTTTTCAATAGCCAAGGGTTTGGCGGCGAAAACCTGTTTGGCGCCAAACGAGTTTTTTTCTCTTTGCCCGTTACGTTTGATGAAAGGTTACACTAGGAAAGAAGCGCCTTTAAGGCAACACGGTACCCTAAAAATTTCATTTTTATCGAAAAAAAAATTTTTTTGCATGTTTTGGTGGTTCATATCATTTAGATGCTTCCCACGAAATTTCAGATCTGTTAGCAAATTAGTTTTTAAGATATTTGAAGTTTTATGAGCTATGGATCTGGTTTCGATTTCCTTTTAAAATATTTTTTCACACTTAAGTTAAAAAAATTAAAAATATTTTTGAGCTTTTAGTTTGAAATGGTTTTTAATTCCAATTTTCATTACTAAAATCTTTTCTGCTTGATTATGTTTTGAGTTTTTTGAGTTCTCATAATTAATTAATAAAGATTAATTTCATGGAAATTTTTTGCTTTAAAAATAGTTTATATAACTTAAAAGATTTATCATGATTTTTTTCCTGTAGAGAAAATACCATGGCAAATGCGTTCTGGGTTTCTGTGAGAAACAATATTTCGAAGAGATGGAATACTAATGAAAATGATGTATCTAAAAATCAGTCCTCAGCTGATTCTGCAATTAGACTTCCGAATACAAGTATTCTGAATTCAAATGCTGCAGATATAACTGAATATTTCCTTGATGTACCAAACTACAGTATACTAAACATATTGTAGTACTATATTTTAGTATTTTAAAGTCATACGACAAGAACTAAAACTTCCTAAACTGCCCCAATCTAAAACTGAAAAAAATTAAATTTTAAGAGCAAACCTGACTATTTGTAGCTTAAGTTAGTATCATTATTATTTTGTATATAAATGCTTCGTGTTTCCAAACTTTTGTGAAATATTAGGTTAAGATAAAGCTGAATAAACTGACGATTTAACAAATGCTATCAATATTATGCAAAAATATATTTTGAATGAAAAATATATTTTTCAGTCATATTTAATAAAAATAGTGTTTTAATGTAGAACATACATGGAAAATAACATATTAAAAATTAGAGTTTTACGGACATTATAAGTTTTTGTTTTATGACTTAACAAACTTTAAATGCGTTTTTCTCAGACTTTTAATTTTGAAGGTATAAGTGTTTTATAATCCCTAAGGCTTTTTTACTGTTCAAGATAAAGCCATGAATTTTTTTGTTTATACTCCCAAATGTATGTTCTATAAAAGTTAGTATGGATTTAGGGCTGAGAACTCTAGTTTTTTTTTCTAAAAAATGCTAAATTTGATATTTTAAAAATGTTTTCTCCAGGTTTTTCTAGAAAAATAATTATTAAAAATCAACAAGCGAATAGATTTTCCAACATCATACTAAATATTGTTTGTAATAATCTAGGAATCATAAATAACTTAAAATTACTAAAAAAATTTTAAAAATTGAGTATTTTATAAGAGTCTGAAAAAACTTCAAAAATTCCTAATTTTGTAAAATTGCAAAATAATGGCTGGTCAAACAGACTTTTTGCGTACAGAATCAGCTTAATAATATAATCTAAATATAAAACATCAATTAATTTTACTGTAACTGTCTCCAAAAAAAATTTTTTTTAAAAGGGTACCGTGTAGCCTTAAATAATTGAAAATCACCAGATTTGGTGAAATTGAATATATCTTCCTTTTATTTTAAAGGTCTTTTCATTCCTTGTTCCCTAAGGTTTCGTGGCCCGATCGTTTAAAGCGCTTCTTTATAAATGGTTGCACCCGGTTTCAAAACAACATGATCGCTTAATTTTTATGATTTTTTAAAAAATACTCAAAATTTTATTCGCGCATTTAATAACTTCGCCAGCAATTTTGTAATTGGAAAGATAACTTATTTCGTCACAATACAGTAAGTTTTTTGATTATTGAAAAACTCATACTTTGATCTTTTAGAGTTAGTGATTTAAAAAATAAAATGCCTTTTTTAAACTTTTTCTATGAATTTTTAAAAAATACTCAAATTTTAAAAATTTAATAGCTACTTATCAAATTCAAATTTTTATTACTTCTTCATTTATAAAAATAGTTGCATAAAACTTTTTTCTGTGTATCGAACATTTCAAAAAATGCTTACAATTTTAATTCAACATTTAATACAGCTGTGAACTTTTGTAATTATAAAAATTTCTACTTTTTTAAATACAACTATTTTTAAAAAGGTACATTTTCGTTTCCGGGGCCGAAAAAGTTTTAAAGGGAGTGAGTGAATACTTAAGTCCCACTGTTCACTTAGTTGAGAGCTTTGATAGCGAGAGGGGAAGAGGAATTTTTCCATGGCAATATGTTATGCATTTAAAAAGGTTCGTGCAACGCCAGGGGGTGGGGAAATAAACCTGTCTGACAAAGAAAAGAAGCGAAAAACTTTTGGAAACAGGGAATTTTAAGTTATACACTCGGTAAAAGCCCGAGCAATGCCAGGCTAAGCGGAAGAGGGGGTGGGGTGGAAGTCATTTTGAAAAAGAGAATTAAAAGTGCTGATTTAGTGAAGGAGAGAGAAAATTTAAAGTAGAGAAAGCCCGCGCAATGCCCTGCCATGCAGCTAGTACACTATAAAAATCATAATCACAGTGAATAATTTAACGAAAAGAAATTATACTTATCTACTTTTAAGAATTTTCAATTTTTCTTTGATAATTTGAGAAAAATTATCAATCAAATCGAACCCAGAATTTTCAAATGTGCGTGAATGTTTTGAAGGAAACAAATCACAGACACTTTTCGGTAACATTATAGGAATGTTATTTGCAGGCAAAATATTAATATTTCATTCAAGTTATTGTAGTTTTATTGCTGTTTGCTGATATCACATTGAACCTTCTCTTGCTTGTGTCTTTTTGACAGGGCGCAGTGTGTCTTGTGTGTAACACTTATATCTTCATATTTTTCTTCATGGAGTTTCTTAGGTAGAATGTAAAATATTTCCTTCCAAATCAAACGTTTCATGTGTTCATTACTTTTCTCAAATTTACTTTATCTATCGTGGTTAATATCCATTATTTAACCAGGTCCTTCCTTTACTTGTGATTAGTTTCAACTTCATCCAATAGATATCGCAGAGGCTTATTTCTTTCTTTATATTCTGTTCATTTACATTTATAAACCACGATTAGCCGTGCAACGCAGCAATCAAAGCTACTAAGACGTTCAAAGAGGGAAAATGTAGCCTGTTCAAAGGAAATAACTGGGAACAAAAGTGGTCGCGAAGGGAGAGAACTCAGTCACCCAAATATATTTAAAAAACATTTGATACTCCCTGAAAAGAGGGGATATATTTTAGTTCCCATGAAGACTGTCATAAAGGAGGATACTGACTAGGTCATTGATAACAAATAAGAAGTTTTCACAAAATTAAAGCTTTCGTGAGCCTGGGGTGACTCTGTGGACCACACGGCCGTTTCTGGAACTGCTCCTCTCGAACACTTCACAAGTGCAGCCGTTTTGCTGATACTGTTTCCGACGCTTCAAGGATCTATAATCATCTGGCGTTCAACCACAGCTAAATAACGTGTTCCCTCTATTTCTTTGCAAGCAATGCTTCACTATTCCTACTTTCTCTATTAATAGCATTTTATGGCTTTCTAGTGACAATTACGCGGAGTTATAACTGATCTCCGTAAAAGTGTCAAGTGGTCATAATAATTTGGTTTTTCAATGCATAGGGTGTTTTTTTAGAGGTATAGAAATTTAAATTGCAATAAAACAACGATGCATTATTCGATTGACATTTTTTTATTCGAAAGATAATCTTGTGGCATTACATTTAAAATATGATTTCTGGCATAGGACTGCCACGGTTGGCTCGGATGTAGTCCAATCTGGACGTCCAATTTTCGATGACTTTTTCCAACATTTGCGGCCGTATATCGGCAAGAACACGGAGAATGTTGTCTTCCAAATGGTCACGCGTTTGTGGCTTATCCGCATAGACCAATGACTTTACATAGCCCCACAGAAAATAGTCTAGCGGTGTTAAATCACAAGATCTTGGAGGCTAATTCACAGGTCCAAAACGTGAAATTAGGCGGTCACCAAACGTGTCTTTCAATAAATCGATTGTGGCACGAGCTGTGTGACATGTTGCGCCGTCTTGTTGGAAGCACAGCTCCAGGACATCATGATTGTTCAATTCAGGAATGAAAAAGTTAGTAATCGTGGCTCTATACAGATCACCATTGATTGTATCGTTGTGGCCTTCATCGTTTTTGAAGAAGTACGGACCAATGATTCCACCAGCACATAAAGCGCACCAAACAGTCAGTTTTTCTGGATGTAACGGTGTTTCGACATACACTTGTGGATTAGCTTCACTCCAAATGCGGCAGTTTTGTTTGTTGACGTAGCCATTCAACCAGAAGTGCGCTTCATCGCTAAACAAAATTCGCTTATGAAAATCGGGAACAACGGCAATCTCGTTTTGGGCCCATTCGACGAATCTACGCCTTGCTTGATCATATTTAAAATATAATGCCACAAGATTATCTTTCGAATAAAAAAAAATTCATGTCAATCGAATAATACATCGTTGTTTTATTGCAATTTAAAGTTCTATACCTCTAAAAAAACACCCTATATTATTATAAAAGAACAATTTTTCACATAAGAAGAACATTTGGGAAACAAGATTATTCTCAGTTAATTTTTAGCCGAAATATTGTATTTAAATCATTTTTTTTTTTTTTTTTTTTTGCCAAAATGTCCTTAAAACAATTTTATACATGCATTCTAATCTAAGTGACACTAAATATCATGAAAAGTATCCATTTATGCGCCTTTTTAAAATCACGGTTCCGAACGTAGTCGGATACCTTAAGACGAAACTGGCCACATGGATAGAGGAGAGATGACGTCGCCAAAGTAGTTGTTGCCAACTCCTCTCTTTTTTCAAGCTACACACTTAGTTCTCGTTTTTTTGTATCACACCTTGTATGCATAGTAAATTCTTCTACATAACTTAGAAAGGAAAATGTATGGATTCGAAATCCTGACACAAGAACTACAAAACAATATATAAATACATCTAAAGTTAATTGACCAAAATGGAAAATTATTATGTTTTATAGAACTGTCACCAACTTTAGGAGGTGAAGTAGGGTTAAACTTGCTTTATGGGAATCCTATCTTCTCCATCAGTATAAAGTTTATACATACAGATAGATAGATTTGTAAAAAAATTGCCTTATACATATCTATTGCAATTTAATACAAAATAATAATAATTTGGTTCATATGATATACATTTAAAACATATATAACAAAATATAATTCTAATAATCTTATAAAAATGTTCATTAATTTTATTTAATTGCAAGATTTAAACATAACCCATTTGATTTCTTAAAAGAGAAACAGATTTCATTGAAATACTTCCAGTATTTAATAATAAATAGGAAAAAAATATGTATAAGGGTTCAATGGTCGTTTTTCTAAGTAAATTGGAAAAAGCAGAGACATTTTGATAAGTTTTAATGAGCCTGCTGTCAAATAAGTAAGTATGATTCTGTTCTCGGAAGCGGCATTTGACTTGATGCAGTAGGAGGAAGTGACGTACCGGAAATTTCCTTCCCAGTTGAATTTGAAGAGACGAGTCAACAAGAAATAGAAACTAATCTAAAAGATTGAGATGACAATTCAATTGTTTTTGTTGATTTAGTTCAGAAAAAGAGCAGTACAAACAATTGGACCTAAAATTGGGTAGTCTTTTTTCAGATCAAATCAATTTCAGTTTTTACAATAAAATGAAAACTATATTTATTAAGTTCAGTGAAAATTTTTCCAATTCCTACTATTTGTTCACTCTCTCCCTATATATATATATATATATATATATATATATATATATATATATATATATATATATATATATATATATCTTGTTCAAATTTTTAATCGTTAATTAAACACTTTTTGTTCATCCACTGAAACACATTTTTGAAACATATTCTTCAAACACATTTTTTAAACCTGTAATGGATGACTCTAGATGTTAATACAGTTTTTTAAATATTAATTCATTAAGTATATTTTATTTTTGAATTTTAAATTTATCCTGCGTTATATTTCTGATGAAGTTAGAGCTAGTACGAACAGATGGCGCCAATAAGTTTTCTAACGAATTTTTTGTTAGTTACTTCAAATATATATTTTTTAAACTTGCAGTGGATGACCCTTGTTTTTGTTATACAGTTCTTTCAAATATTCATTTATAAATTAAATTTAATTAACTAAAATACAATTTTCTTTGTTGACCTAAATAGGAATTAACTTAATTTTTTTTATATTACTTGTTTTTTATATTACTTGTTTATATATATATATATATATATATATATATATATATATATATATATATATATATATATATATATATATATATATATATATATTTATATTTATATATATATATATATATATATATATATATATATATATATATATATATATATATATATATATATATATATATATATAATTAGTTAATTTAGTTTATTAGATATAATGTGTTAATTTAGTTTTTGAGTTTTAAAGAAACTTTTGAGTTTTAAGAAATTAGTTCAGTTAAATAAATCAGAAGTTCCTACTCTGATGTATCTTGGAGAAGACATGACATTTTTCTCAATATTAACATTGACAAGGAGGGAAAACAGGGAAAAGAAAAGACCTCGTATGTTGTTCTGTTCTCAAACCTAGAAAATAGAAGTCACTCAATAATAGGAAAAATCTCCAAGTCTGAGACAAATAAAAATACTTTTTAGGCAATATTTTCTAAAGTGAAATTGTGAAAATTACTTAACGGATTGTCCTTTTAAAGATTTCATTAGTTTTATAAAGTCATAAAGTCCCATTCAATAAATGTTTGACATGTTAATAATATTTATATTAATCCCCGACTCTCAGAAAACAAAAATATAAAATTTTTTACTTCAAATGATTCCAAAAACTTTTGGAAGTTAATATATCTTTCATGATATAATTTTCCAAAAGTATCACAAAACTGGGCAGACTAATGTAATGCATACAGTAATTGAAAAAAGGAAGACGCGATGGTAAGAACATCTCTTTAAGCAAATAAGATTTGAATATTTTGAGAAAAGAGCGACGTGTGCTTTAATTTCATTCCAAAAATGCAAAAAAAAGTAAATGCACATTAAAAAAATGTCTGGACAATTCAATTTGAAAATAACTATTTGGCTGCAAAGGGAGAAGAAGGAGAAAAAAAACCCATTTAAATATTATTTACATGATTAATGTATCCAAAGGGGAAAAATATAAATTTCAGTGCAATGCTATTTTACCTATATTCAGCAGTTATTGAGGAATCGTGATAGGACGTAGAATCAGTTTTTTCTCCCACTCTAAAGAAAATTGGATTTAGTAAAAAAGTATCATGGAACCCGAAATCAGTTAATAAATAAAAGTTTTAGATGTACCTCTGGAGGATTTAATTTCCAATTTCTTTTCCCGAAGGAGAGATAAATGTGTTTCTCAATAATTCTCGGTTGCCGACATTGGCATTCAATTTCGTTTTACTCATATAAATAAAAGGAGATGAATTTCAATTTCCGGTCTAGTGGCGCCCCGGTCACTTTAAATCAATTCCTTTCCATTCGCTTTTGATGGTACTAGAACGAAGTGTCATTTTTTTTATGTGTCTACCCTTTCACCTATATCAGCCATGTCAAACAAGAAATGGATGTTTCGGCACTAAGTTTTAAATGGAAAATGAAAAAGACATTTTTTTTAGTTTAATTTGGGGAAAGAAGAAAATTGTACTGTTGCTATTATGAGTTTAAAATAATTGATTTTTTAAACGAAATTGTGTGTGTGCACTTATGACCATACGATAGAAGTAAAAAATTATAATTTAATCTGATCTGGGCAATTTAATCGAATTGTTCAGATGTACTACGTTTTTTTTACAACGTTTTCGAATGTGGGCGTTAAGTAGTTATCTTTCTCGTGGCAATTCATTGGTTGATTTCTTTATTTCATCCATTTTCTGTAAATGGTAATGTTTAAATAATTATGCGTTCTTATATATATATACTATTATATACGATTTAAAAGTCGATTAGTCTAATTATTTAAAAATATATATATACGTAAATTACTTATATAGATTATACTTTTAAAATGTATATGCTTATATGCCACTTACGTACTATCGCAACAATGCCAACGTTACTCATCAAGACAACTCGCCAATTTGGCAATCTCGACTTCCCCTGTATTATAAAGTGCTGAATTCGCAGCCATGTGCTTCCTTTCATATAATGTTGCAAATACCGTTGCGATAATATCTGAATACCGTTTATATAACTTGTATAACGCCGTGTACTATGTAAGGCTAGGAAAACTTACGCCTTGATAGCCGTTTACTTTTCTTAAAATTCTCTAAGCAAACAAAAGGAGATGGTATACACTTTTTCCCAATTATGCCTTTATGTTCTCTCTTGTAATCCCTTAATTGTCATCACTAATATAAAAAAATATTCATAACTTTCTCGCCAATGAACTTAATTAAAATTTCGGATTTTAATTTTTTTGGCTCATTTTGGTGCTTAAATGCGCTTTCTACTGAATCAAAAAAATGTGGATCCCAGGTTTCGTTTCTTCTTTTCTTTGACATCCATTATAAGAACATTTTGCATTGCACTCCTTTTCTGAATTAGCAATGCGAACAAATCTAAAGAGTTATTAAATAGCTTAGGAAAAGAATTTGTACCACTAAGGATATTTATTGTTTATTTATATATGTTCTGGAAATCTCCATATTCAAAGACGCAGTTGGATAGTTTTTTATTTACAATTTTTCTCTATCACCAAATTCGCCAACTACTTACTTTCAATATGTGGGTTACATGTCCTATACAGAAAAGGAAGTGAAGCGTGTCCCGAATCTGGTGATATTAATAGATATATAATGGAGCTTTGGTATTTGCGTGGTAGAATGAAAGGAGAAAGAAAGCTGAGATGCTGATCGCCTTGAGCTGATGGTAAGACATCAAATATAGAAGCGTAATTATAGAATGGGCTTTAGCGTGTTAAGGTATTTAAGGCAGATAAAAAGGTTCTTATAATAACTTCTAATAAAGATAAGTGATTAGGATTCCAGGCGCTATTTACTTAGAATTTAGAAATACGTTATATCACTCCTGATTGCATTCCTATAGTAAGACTTGTGTTATTTGGCTCAATATATTGGAATAATAATAAATTAGTTGATTATGGCTAACTCGAGTGTGATCAATTATTTTCTCCTACAAATCTAGGTCCCGTAGAGGAAGAGATGATAATCCCGGGCGGGGGGTATCGCACCTTCACTATAACCCACCTCTGATAGAAAGGGGAATTTGATCAAACTGTTTATCAAAGCTTCACTCCTTGTAATATTGTATGATAGGCATCTTAGAAATATTGTTTGCCAAATTTTCATTTATTTTATACCTAAAATACAATTATAGGATGAAGAAAACGCGTGGATGAAATTGTGGTAAATTCTTTTGCTGTCTAATCGAAATAGTCTCAACTGGCAAACATTATCAGTACTACTTTGTGAAATTAGAAATGCACAATAGCTTATCTTTACTTAGTAGCCTGTCAGCCGCTGTCATCAGTTCGACGTACAGCGTTGCCCAAGGGACACCACTTGGAGGTATGCTTCTTTGGTCCCTTGAGGCTGCCCTCTTCACAATCCCTCAGGGCAGCCGGGAGTGTAAGGAAACACCCCTTCTCGTATATAGATTAAACTGTAAAAATAAACTTTATTCGGGAACAAAAAGCATTGATAATACCTAATGATGACTCAGAAAGTCGACGTTACTGTGCAAAAAAAATCATTCTTGCAATGATTTATTATAAGATAAAAAAGTTAAATTCTTTCTTCAAGTTTAAAATATAATGTCTTAATAATAATGTAAAATAAAAATCTATCTAAAAGAAAATAGCTCTTAAATACACTTATCAAAAATTATTAATGTACTAACTTAGTAAGCTCTGTCAAACATAATACCTGGAAAATGTTTTACTAAATATTTCTGAAAAAAAAAGTTTATTAGAAATAATTGGAAAAACACATAAAAAATGAATCAAACAGTTATCAATAAAAACATGTCTTGAAGAATATTTTGTAGTAAGTCATATATATATATATATATGTTGGACATTTTACAATATAAAATATGAGAGAAAAACAGCTACAGTATCAAATTATTTTAATATCGACTGCATATTTTTCATAGGATATTTATTGTGAAATGAAATAACAATATAAATCTTTGCCATAAGTACGTCCTCGCAGAAGTGATCATCTCTAAATTTGTAGAATTACAATTTAATAGAATTAAAATACATTAAAAGGAGAAAGAAGCAAAATAAGAAGTAATAGGAGAACGGCATTAAAAACAGTAGACATTACAGACACCTTGGGAGCCTGTGTTTTCCTTAAATTTGGAACTTTTGGGGAAGCAGTTGGCTGAAAGAGAAGGAAGTTCACTTGCCTGAACGGAGATTACCTCATTTTTCGTAGGGGACGAGAAGAAACAAAAGGTGCATTTATTTCAGGGAGGAAAGGGACATCCTCCCAGTCCATGGGCTCCTTTCTTGGTGGTGATTTGAAAGAAAAACTCATAAAAAGCATTAAATTCTGGCATTGTTTCGCCAAATGAGCAAAAAGAAATTAACCAAATAAAAAAATGGCGAGAGTTAAGTCTAACGCTACAGAATAGTTGCAAGTAAACAAAAAATGAAGCTATTGAATCAGATTAATAAATAAAAAGAAGAAACACAAGAGAGAAACTTTGAAATACAATGGATTTAAAGTAACCAAATACAGAAAACTTGGTCGCTTTTTGTGAATTGGAAGAGAGCAGTTTTAAAGCACGTTCAGTCTCTCTCTCTCGCAGTGAAGAGTCTCCCACAAAAGAAAAAAATTTCTTCAAACACAATCGATTCTAGGAATTTCAACCAATCACGATGAAGCAATCATAAGTGAAAGTTAAAGTGCCTAAAATGTAATCCTAAATTATTTGAAATGAATAGCTTGTTGTTTTTTGTTTTAGCACAGACTGTTGTTGTTGTTTCCAATCCCCTTGGATCAAGAAAGCCCATACCAAGTCCATTTGATCTTTCCGCATAACAGTGTTACACACCAGGTCTTGCTCTTCATACAACTGTAGCAGGGAATTCCCCCAGCAGTCCAGAAGATGAGCAGGAGAAGCAGGGACAGGTAAAGAAAGATTTCACCCCTGCACTAAATTCAAACTAAGTAGGTGACCGCTTCTAAAACGCGCCAAGGCCGTCTGATGAGCCTTGGAACTCTTGCACTGTAGAGATAGGCCAGGACTCTTAGCTGCGTACCAGTGAGCGCAGACTATTAAATATTATATTAATTTTGGAAATTTGGAAATGTAACTGATTTTTCAAAACATGTTGTACGCATATTGATCGTGTGCTTTTACGTCCGAATCACGAAATTTTTATCTAGCAGAGCAAATTTTGACTTTTTTTTAGTTTTAATAAATTATTATATTACTAGATGTGTTTCAAAATATTAACATCATAGCAATCCTTCATTAGGCGTGTGGTTTTAAACAGACTCATATTCCAGTATCAGGTAACTTTTTCAGGTAATCAGTTTTATTACCATACATGAATGCTTTTTTTATGCTTTCAAATAAATAGGAACCTCTGAAACTCGTTTTTGTGGTATTGATGCTAGCTTACATTGGAGTAAATTCGGTAATTTTTTTAAAAAAAAAGTATGAAATTAACATATTAACACTCACTTAAAATTTTTGGTATTGAAATTTTCATATTTCAAACATTTTTTTTTGTTGTTGTATGCAGATAAAATATTTGTTTTCAGTTTGACCGAAGAACTTTTTTCCCTGTCTTTCAAAATGATGGATTAAGATGAATTTCTTAAAAGAAATAAACGACGAAATATAAAGCCATATTTAAATATGATAAATGACTTAGATGTCAAATGCTGTTTGGTTTTTTTTTTGTGGAGCTGTAAAAAATTTTCTGTTTGCTTACATTTTTCTATGCGACGCATTATATGTGCTTCAAATCAAAAGAAAACCAAACTTTTGCCCCTTGCCAGCTTTTCTCGAGCTGATCTCGGGCAGGCGAAGCGTACCATCCTAACTCATCCCGAATGTAGTTTGAACACTGTTAAAATCCACATTTACGCTGCACAATAGGTCTTTCCCGACTTATGTCATATGTGCTTTTTATGGTTTCGAATAATTGAAATAGTACTACTCGATGGAATTTTCTGCGAAAAGAAGACGTGTCCTTCTGCTGAGCTCAATTTGTAATAATAGGCTATCCATGAGATCTATTTTCTCTATGTCAGGTTTTTTTTTCCTTTCAGCCAAATTGGCACTTTAATCTAGAATATAACACCCCTATACAAATTTTAATGTTACTATATTCAACGTAGAATATTACATATGATATTGGATGATTATAGAGAATAGTAGATGCTTTAGGGTGATATTAACACATTAATTCGCACCAAAACCATATTGTCATAACCACTTTTATTAATTCAAAATTACGGAGGATTTTCACTTTGTTAAGTCCGAGAAGTTGTATCTCATTCAGATAAGTACAAATTTATTCTTAACCTTTTGCTTGTTTTATGTGCATATCGTTTACTTATTTCTAACGTCAAACTTTATAAAAGTAATTTATTACAATTTCTTTTTTGCAAGTAATCATTTTCAGTTTAACAGGTCTCAGGGGTGTTAAATTTCTCTAGAGGGCTGAAAATATAAACAATTTTCAAACAGGTATAATTCTTTTAAATTTAAATTAAATGATTCGAATCTTTCATACATTGTTTATAAAGGAATGAGTCTTCAGAAAAGTATAAAATGTTTAAAATATAATCATAATTTTTAAAAAATATAAGCATATGAAAATTCTGTAATAAATATTAAGTAATTTTTGCGTTGCGCACGCTATTTTCTAAAATAGTAGCCTCTGATGTATAAAACTTTATAGAATTATAAAATGTATCATACTTTTTAAATCCTGCATAATTTAAGAATAATATATCTTTTGTGTTTCAAAATATTTGAAAAATATTGAAAATTTAAAAAAAAATTTTGCAAATGTAATTTTTTCATTTTTAAAAAATGTAATTTATTATTCTACTAATATAACATTACTACAGTGTAATAAGGATACATTTAACTTCATAAATCAACTTATAGTTAGTAATTAATCCTGCTATTTTAGAAAATAGCATGTGCGAAGTAAAAAAAAAAGTTAATAAATATTTCTAATAGAAAAGTTTCTTATTTTCATATGCTTATAATTTTTAAAATTATAATTATATTTTAAACATTTTATACTTTTCTGAAGTGCCATTCCATTATAAATAATGTGTAAAAGAGTCGAATTATTTAATTTAAATTTAAAAGAATTATACCTGTTTGAAAATTGTTTATATTTTCAGCCCTCTAGAGAAATTTAACATTCCTGAGACCTCTTAAAGGAGGCAATTTTCTACCCATGATTCGTTCGAATCCCGCACTCCCCTGGTATCCTAATGGTAAGCGAGATCTCCGTCTTAACCGACATGAGGAGGTACCGCGAACAGATGTCGTTCTCATCACTTGAGTGTGATTCAAAATACACAGTCCTTTGCTAATAACCCTCGTATCTCTTCGAAATAGACATTGATGAACAATTAATGAATTAATTATCTATGAAAATAATGTTTTGTTTGTGGAAGCTTATGAAAACCATTTGTATGAGTTATTTTTATGAGTGCATTTAGGAATTGCAATATCGAACCACAATAGTCCAATACCGCTATTCGGTATTTTTTAGATCTTAATAACGGGATACTGGTTTTAATACCGGTAGTAGAAATTTTAGAAAAAAGAAAGAAAACACAGGCGTTTCTTTATTTCCTTTGCCAGTTTTATTAGAGAGTGTAAATATCACAAAAATAATTTGTAACAGTAATTAATGCATTACGAAAAGAAAATGGACATTTTATTTACACTGTGCCACCATATTCTTTTCAAATATATATAATCAAACTAAACCGAAGTATTATCAACTGACTTTTTATGTTCTTAAAAGTTATTCTTATTCATTATTATGGGTTACTATTTATAAGTATATATATATAATGAATCTGAAAAACATTTTGAACTCTAAGCTATGATATGCAAATACAATGTGAATAACAAACTTAACAATTTAAAATATATCGAAATATTACGCACTTTGTTCACAACCACAACCTTGTTTTCACAGATACGAATATCAGACAACAAATCCTGCACGTGTTCAGTAACGCTCTGAGCTGTAATAGGATAATTTTGACCGACCTCCTTGGATGATTCATAAAATCTCACAACGATGCAACTTCGTATTCACAGTCAAAATAATTTCGCCCGTTAGGGAGACACAAAAGCAATACCGTATATTATTTTGCTATGTTAACGATTCCTGAACATATAATGGAGACAATTTTAAAAAAATTTCTAGTAAATACCGAAAAATCGGTATTTAAACTTGTGAATACCGGTATTACAAAATTGGACAAATGGCTGAAAGTACCGGTATACCGGTTTTGCATTCCCTGGCTGCATTTTAATCCTCAATGGCAGTGTTTCCCAAAGTGTGGTACGCGTACCCCAGGGGTACGGGAAGAGTTTGGAGGGTGCGTGTTTTAACAATTTTAACAAAAAAGTTCTGAAATACATCTTGCCTTTTCCAACTTCATATTTATGTGAAGTTGCGTTTTCAGCATTTGTAAACAATAAGTTGAAAAAAAAAGAGCAAACTTATTAGACATGGAAACCGCATCTCAGCTTAAAATTACCAACCAGGGAACGAAATGATGACGATTTGCTATCTCAGCACAAAGAGAATAGGCTAAATTCATGTGACGTTGTAGTCACATGATAACGGCAGTCACGCGTTTCCAGCCAATTTGTTCATGTGATTCACTGTTGCCAACTTTTGCCTTTTGCAGAAGCTTTCTTTTAAAAAGTGAATACCTTTCATTGATAATAATGGACATAGTTAAACAAATTAAGCTTAACTAAAAGTCCACGTATAATGGAAAGGGAGAGAATTGTTTTTAATTAAAAAATTATTCGAAGAATTTTAACACGGGAGCTTCTTTAATCAATCATCAAATTTTAAATGTTATCTAAACTTTACAAGAGGAACTACCAGAATGTCAGTTTTTAATCAATGAAGAACACGTGACTGCCTTTATCATGTGACTGGCATGAATTTAGTCCATTTAATCCTTTTCATAGATCCAAATGTTATTTATAATATAACTTTTATTTATATTTTATTATAAATGATTTTATATCTCATTACTTATTATTTGTTTAAGTTCCCCCTCCCAAGAAGGAAAATATATATTTATATATTGATTGTTATTCAAAGGCATCCATTTTTTTTTTTTGACAAGGGGTACTCAGCGTTGCGAAAATTATAGAAAGGGTACACATATGTCAAAAGTTTGGGAAACACGACTCTATGGTAACAAGTAGTTTAGCAATTAATCCCCTACAGGAACAAATAGTTAGCATTTTAGATTTTAATCGGAAGAGTCAGCAAAATCCGATGCGTGTCGGATTTCCCTTTCCGGTCCACGAGGATCCTCATCGTTTTCGTGCTCACTGGAGAAGGCTGATTCTCGTCCCCTATTAATTAATCACGTTCTGCTAATTAGATTCAGTTTATTGGCGCGAAATCTCGGCGTTTGATGTCCTTTCCCCCGCTTGAAGAATAACGGGAGGGTAGAAAAGGGAACTAATGAGTGTTCCTCCCTCCTTCTCGTATCTTAAACCCCAAACAGAATTTCGCAATCGTCTCTTCTCTGGACAGATTTAATCTTCCCTTAAATTCTTATAAAAGGCACGTACCTGTCTTAAATGAGTTTGGGTTATTCTGTGAGGGCATATCATGTGATAAATTCTCTTTCAGTTTTGAGTGTTGAGGGATAAAAGGGATATTAATACAAAGTCATACGGATTATACGAAAGATAATGAATTAAATTATAGAAAGTTAGATATTCTTGAGGACTTTGTTGCCTCTTTGAAGGACTTAAACCACGAGTTAAATCTAAATAGAAAGACGTTTTAATGTATGCATATGCACATGAGGATTTTCACGTTTTTAGTAAGAAAAAATTGTTATGAAGAAAAGAGTTATATACGATGGAAAATTTAACAAAAATATTAGAGAAAGTCTAATATTTTTCATGAAGCCCACATCTCTCTCTTTCCATTAAAATTATTTTCGTATAAGTATTAAAAATCCGAATTCCTGGTAACAGGGATTTTTCCTGTAATCATTTACGTTCGTCAGTAGGGATAAGGTTATTATAAACAAGTTCCCTTTTGTTATAGCCAGTAATACCCTGAACTTACGCAGTAGATGGGGCTGTGTGATAACCGTGTAAGTCGTGGTATAATTTCGCGTATAAATACATATACATTAATTTTAGTTGGGGCCTATAAGGAAGAAAATACTTATTTAGAAAAAAATGTGTAATAAAATCTTAGATAACACTAATACTAAATCACAAATCGAAATCATTTTGATGTAGAAGGTTTCATAAAATTTAGCAAATAGTCTCTCTCTCCTGTGTTCGTTCAAAGATTTTTTTTTCTCCCATAAAATTTCCTCGCAGCATGCTATTAAATTAGTTTTATTTCTTGTTTTATTGGAAAAATACGCTCTTCATTGGAGTCTATATTTTCTAAAATGTATAACCCTTTTTTCAATCAAACTGAGGCCTTCTGCCTAATTATAAACCATCATTCGATCTTCTGATTGAACTGGGTCTAAAGACTCGAAGTTCTTCACTGTCTTGTTCTTGCATTTCTATGAGCTCATCAAGTGTCAGCCCCTGATTGTGGAAAAGCAGGAGTACTTGAACGTTATCACTATCCTAAATTTATTTGCATGGCAAGATCGACAACTTCTTCAATCACAATAACAATTTCATCAAGCTGTGGCACTGATTTGCTCAAGTTTTAGTGATTTAAAAAAAATCGACGAGATTTGTAAATTGCGTAACTCCGGGTTCACGTAAGTCGAGATATTTTTATACTTCGTTTGTGGCACAATAAAAAAAACGGATCTGAGGTGATATTTCAACCAAGGTATAGAATGAAATAAGACGCTAATGACGATAGCTTTGTTTCTGGCAATCCTATTTATTGCTAACTCATTTTTTCCCTATCCATTTGTTATTTTGTGCTCCAAATGTCCTGGTCAAACTTTCTGCATCTTTTTTAGTTTGTTTAGTGGGAAAATGAAGGGGAAGAAAAATTGGTGTACAGAAAGTGATCGTCGACCTATGTTTCAAGGCATCGAGGAAATATTTCCCCGAGGATGAACATAAGCATTCAGACATCTCAATGATTGAATGTAAAAAAAGAACTATGAAAATTCGGATTCTGACACTAACTTTGGTAGACTTATGTGACTTTTTTCACTTTTAGAATAAAAGCTCCACTCAAAATACACAAAAAAGATAAAAATTGAAATGAATTGCGCATAGCTAATTGAAATTATTATTATTTAAATAATAAAGTAAGTTTTTCCCGAGATGAGTGAATCCTGATATAAGATGCACGCCTTACTTTAAAAATAGTTACAAATTTTTCGGCTTATACACGAAATTATACGCTATTTAAAATTTTTTCGTGAAAATTCAATTTTCTGTTAAGTACTGCATAGTAATAATTTTTGTTTCTAGTAAGGAAATAATTATTTTAGAAGTGTACTTTTTTCCATTTAGTTTTATTTCATTGCCGTGAAAATAATTTTATAATATAGCGTTTCCATCCAAAAGACAAAATGGAAAAAATTATGCTAGGATCCGATGATTTGGGGGAGGGATTAATGAAAGCAATAAAAGTGATAATGAAGAAGGAAGACGTATATGTACAAGGAAAGAGGCTGTAAAATATGCTGCGAGATTTACAATGTGTATCAAATTGATTTATGAATGGAACCGTAATATTATTTCCAATAAAAATAAATATGAATTGTTCGAGAGCTGTTCAATAAGTCATAAGACTAAAATTAATAAAAAGGAAAAGATTACCTTTAATCATCATCATTTATTAGGTGTACAACTTTGCTTCCGCCGTTTAGCAATAGATGGCTGTTGCCGACCCTCGTGATAAATTTTACAGGTTAAATATTATTCCGAGTTTGGTCTCTGAAAGAGAACATCTCGTGTTAAAAGTCGTTAGAATTTTTATTTTCATGCGTGTGTTCGTATTCTTACACCAAAAGTGTGTACGAAGGCGCCGTTCTAAGAACATTAGGAGTTGGAAAAGTATAGTGCTATAAAACTACAAAAACAATTGTTTGTGGTTTGGATAAACCTTCTAAACAAACGAAGGGTGAGAAATATTTTCCTAGTTGTATAAAAATAACCGAGGAATTTTGCAGCGAAAAAATTCACTGAGAGCTAAGAAACTCAAGAAAATAAAAAAAAATACTCTCATCTCTCAAAGAAACATACCAAGAAGATTCACAAGAAAATTAAAACATGTTTCCAACTGACTATTTTCTAAAGCGCAAAAGAATTTTTTTTTATGATTTGAAAGGAAACTTTCATCTGAGAAAGTTTCTTTGAAGACATTAGCATGTTTTCGGACTTAATAACGTTGCAGAAAAAGGCCGAAAAGTCTTCTTGTTTTTTTAAAAAAAATTCGCATTTGGCATTTTTCTAAACCGAATATTATACGCGAATCTCTTTTTAGTGATGTTATTAAAAACATTTTTTTCCAATATATGCTAGTCTACTTTTATTATTTTTTTTATTTTGTTGTCAGGAAAGGAATTTTCCATATTTTTATAATGTTGTAAAGATGCATATTTTCAGGATTTTGAATAAACATTTTATCATAGTTTTTTAAAGCTCACGAGTATTTAAAAAAAATTGGCAAAAAATTATTAAAGCCGCATTTTTCAAGCGAGGGACGTAGTGATTAAAGAACCAAACAAAATGAATATCAAGTTTTTTAGCTAAACCTTTTTTACCTCGCTAAAAATAACAGTTCTTGTTAAACACTAACAATGTTACTAAAGTAACTTTTCCCCAGAGTAAGAAGTTCAAGTCATCAGCTTAAAATATTTTCAAAAACTCAATTTTACGATAAGTAAACATATCATGCGAATTATTAATTTTACAAAAATAAGTAGATAATTTTTAAATTAGAGTTTATTAAAATTAGGAAATTTTATTTAATTTTACTCGCCTAATACCGATCAGTTACATTGCAAATATTTAATTAGAGCTTGTTTTCTTTCAATAATGTTCCAAGATCTACTAAAAGTGCTCCTGTATAACTTTATATTCTGTTAGTTTTAAAAGTTTTTCAGAGAAAAGTATGACGGCTTTTTAGAGTATATAACCCTTGCAGGCTCTAACTTCTAATCTGTATTTTTAGAATGACTGAGATAGTATTGGCATTTACCCACATTGATAAAATAAATTACATAAAAATATTATACTAAAGAATGGCAATAAGAATTAAAATTGTTTAAGTTGAAAAGATGAATTTAATATAAGATTATTTGAAATTAAGTTAAAAGTTGTAGAAAGCTGTATATGTGTCATATATTTTATTCGATTAAAAATAAAATTGACTAAATTGAATTATAAATAACAAAATCCCAATGTTTGCTCAAAATATAAGTTGTATGAAAATATTCGTGCTGTCTTTAATTTTTTGTTTTATACTACTTGAAGTAGTGTAAACAAAAAAAGAAATTCAAAATAAAGGTTCTATATTTTATTACTTAATATAATTTAATAAATATTTAAATGTGCTAAAATCCTGACAACATCAAATTAATGTTACTGATTATTTTTTAATATGTACTTATAGTACTTACTTTTAATAAAATGATAAATCTATTACCTAATTCAATGATTTTTAAAATTTTACTCATTTAAAATAAATACAAAATTTAATGAAAATAATTCTTTCTGTTCTCTTTTTCTTAGTTATCTTATTTTGTACTTTTAAAATAAAGCACTTATTTTTTTAAGCGGTTAAAAATTGTTTGAACTCGTGAAACATTTATTGTATTATGTTTCACAATCTTTCTAGCCTTTTGTATCCCAAAATCTAAGACAATGCGATCATTTTGTGTGTAAAGTTTTGTTCGATTAATAATTTTTCTTTTTTTCCACAACCTTTTTGTCTCTCTGTTTACTAAGGTAGTCTGCCCAAGGCTAGATTAGATTTTTATTCTTCTTCATAGCTAAATTATTTTAACTCTTCAAATTTGTAATTTTGTAATTATTTTCTCGTTTTTGGGAATAATGAGCTTCTGCCTTTAAATTTAAAAGCCTTGGGGACTGTTTCTTTTTGTTTAAGTTGAGTTATTTTACACATTTAATCAAACGAATAAATTGGTTTCCACTGTGTGAAACATCCGTAGTTCGTTAATTAAACTTCAATAATTCGAATGTTTTTATTTTCATATTTTCTTTGTCAGAATTTAACGTCTGACTAAAAAGTGTGACCATGTTAGCCAAGTGGTCATTATTTGAAGAGTCCTGGTATCACTGAAAACCCACTCTATAGAGAGCCGAATGTAGATTAAATCAGTCGAGATATGGTGTGGAAGTTTGGAGATTAGGGGGCCACATTTTATTTGTCGTCCTCTTAAAACTCGACCAAGGTTTTAAAGTATGAGGTCTGTCACCATTTTCCCTGATGTTGTTTTAGAGTGTGAAACTAATACAAAATAAAGTCAAATTTGAATAAAGGGGATTAGTACATGGCAAATAAGCATAAAAGAAGTGTGAAAAAATTCGGTCATTATTGAAATTCCATTAAGTGTATTGCAAAGGGAATGTAAATAATGAATCCCCTAAAGTTTAGTGGAACAGCGATGTTCAAGTTCATTTTATAATTAATGAGACTCCTAATTTATAACTACATGCTAAGATTCAAACTTTTCTCCAGGCTTTAGAAAACTATTGCAGAAAAGTTCTCAACCTTCAATAGCCTTTTCAATAATTATCTAAAAATGAAGAAAGCGCTAAGGTTTTGCTTTTCTCTATCTAAAGTATTGACAATCATCTCACCTATTCTGCGACTAACACTTAAATAGGAGTTCTATATATATATAATTTACAGAAACCAAGTCTTTATGGAAAGTGGTTTTCAACTGAAATCACAGTTACAAGTATATACTTTCTTATATATATATATATATATACATATGGCATAATCACAACATTAAGGGGTGATTAATTTTTATTAATTATCATTAAAGTATTGTATTGTCATCCAAAGCAATCGTGTCTATACAATTTCAGTTCAACTGATTGCTTTAAAACGTGAGAAAAAAAACCTTTTCAAGTTTTGACGCAAGTCGCCAAAAGGGTCGCTAAGTTGCCAAACATTGATACCAACGTGACTGTATTTGTATTTCTTTAAATAATTAGTTTTAGTCAATTAATTTTTACTAATTATAATTAAATTACTGTATTTTCATCTAAAATAATCATGTATATTGTTAGACATTTAAAAAAAATCGGATCCAAATTTTTATGATCTCCTTGTGTTGTTTTTCCAATCCCGTTCCATGATCTCAATGAAAGTAAGCACACCGATTCGAACCCGATCTTTTTGAGTTTCGTGATTTGAGGTTGGCAGCAACTGCCATGCAAATCGAGCTAGTATTTAAACTCGGCTCATGTTAGTTTTAGGAAAGGAATGAGAAACGGAAATATAAGAAGTGTGTGAGTGGTTTAACTCTTAGAGGGAGAGAACAACTGGTTGGCAATGCAACTGCAGGTTGCATCACCATTTTAGATTAGAAATTAATTTTACAATATTAGAAGACGGTTCGAATCGGATGTCTCTGGTAATGTTGCTTTTTGAACTTATTGTTTTTATCGCTCCAGTAACGAGCAGAGTGACTTTATGATTGATTATTAAAGGCCAATTTTAAGAAACTGTTTTTCGTCTTCATGCCTCCTCGACACATAAATTTCACTGCTAGCTTTGCAAAATTTAAATTAGTTTACCAATAAGTGTAACAAATTTGGTTATGGGCCCAGTCCATGTATTGTGTCGAGGCAGGCTAAACGGTTGAACCAGGCCATGAACTTTGTCTATTTAAATACTGTTCCAGTCTAGAACTATTTTTTATGAACTCTGTTGCTAGTACTCTAAATCGAGTAACAGGTATGGAGTTTAACAACCAGATATCAGTGTTGACTCCAAATAACTGGAACACGTGGAAGCATGATATGCAAGTACTCTTAATGCATTATGGTTGCTGGCAGTTTATAATACAGACCAAGCCAGAGCAACCTGATGAAGAGGCAACATACAAGGAAAAATTAGATCTACAACTTCGTAAGGATAGATGTTATACGTTGATCTATACTAACATCAGTTCAGATTTGAAAAATCTGATAACGGAAACAACTGACGGAGTAGCGGCATGGAAGATATTAAAAGATCACTTCGAACCAGTCACAAGAGCAAGAGTAATTCAACTATTAGATCAATTTTTTGGAACAAAATACCAACCAGGGGAAGATGTTGGAATCTTCATATCTCGTGTAAAGACAGCGGCAACCAGACTACAAGAAGCGGGTCATAAATTGGACGACCTGTACATAGGATTTCAATTAATAAGGTGGCTTCCTCAGGAATTCCAGTCTACCGTGCAACAAATCTACAGATGGAAAGAAGAAGACTTCAGAGTTGTCAAAATTGAAGCAGAGCTGATATTAGAAGCCAATCGTCTTCAGTTGATGAAACAAGATTTGGAGAAAGCGGAGAATGCTTACTTGAGCAGTTTCACTTCGAAAAAGTCGAAGACGTTACCTGGTGCTACGGCTGCAGCTCATGGAGATCCAAATGGCAAGAATGATTACCAAAAGAAAGGTGGTAAGGTATTTAACTGTAAAACTATTAAAAATGTTAAACAATCTATTAAGACTATAGGCCCGTGTTATGTATGTAATAAGTACGGGCATCTTAAAGTAAACTGTAAAGAGAAAAAGTCTCTACCAAAATCTCCTTCAACTGTAAATGAAACTTTTAACACAGAGTTTAATATAAATTTAAGATTTTGTGAAGCAGAATGTAGTCTTTTAGAACTAGATAAACAACTTGTAACTAGTTGTATCTTATTTGAGGAAAACTCTGATAAAGGTGTTTGGGTAATAGATACTGCTGCCACGAGTCATTTTTGTAATGACAAGAGTTTATTTTTTAGATCTTAAACCGATAACTAACATGAAAATGTCGTTAGCAACGGAGGATAAAAGTTGTCCCGTAGAAGGAATCGGTACACTTAGATTTCGGGTAAAATATAAGGGGAGTTTTCATGAAATAACTTTGACTGATGTATTATTTAATCCTAAGTTGAGGAGAAATTTATTATCCGGTTCCAGATTAGAAAGTAAAGGTGCGCATTTTGTGGGTACTAAAGGTAAAATTAATGTTTTTAATAAAGACTGGATAAAATTGTTCTCGGCGACACGCCATGAAAATTTGTATTTTTTTAAGCCGGATCATTATATTATACCAAAGAGTAAAGAAATTAGTTTTTAGTGATGTAACCGCTAAAACAAAAAACGGATCAATAGAAATATGGCATCAACGCTTTTGTCATGTTAATAACGATTACTTGGTAAAAACTAGTAAAAATGATAGTGTAAAATGTCTCCCACGCTTAACTGATAATGGTAAGACTCATTGTATACCGTGTAAATTAGCAAAGTCCAAGAGAGTGTCATTCAAAAAGACGGGGGCCGTAAGATCAAAACGTCCATTGGAATTGTTGCATATGGACCTCTGTGGTCCAATGCCAACTGAAAGCCAAGGCGGTAATAAATATTTCTTGAGTATAATTGACGATTATTCAAGAAATGTGACTGTATTTCCCATCCGAAATAAATCTGACGTATTTCATACGTTTATAAGATTTCAGAAACGAGCAGAACGTTTTCTAAGTAAAAGGTAATAGCAGTTAGAACTGATGGCGGACTAGAATTTTGTAATAAAGATATGGATAATTTCTTGACAGAACTGGGTATAAAGCATGAGGTAACAAATTCATATACGCCAGAAATGAATGGGGTCGCGGAGAGATTCAATTTAACCGCTCTAGATGGCATCAAAACATTGCTTAAGTCTAGTGAAGTTCCCCATAAGTTTTGGGGATAAGCATTACTTTGTTTCACTTATGCGTGGAATCGAATTTGTCACAAAGACAGTAACAAAACGCCTTTCGAAAAATATTCAGGTAGAAAACCATCGGTATTGCATCTAAAACCTTTTGGATGTTTGGCATACGCTGGTGTGCCAAAACAAATTAGAAAAAAATTCGATATGCGTGCGAAAATAGGAATTATGATGGGATACGCACAACGTACTAAGGGTTATAGAATATGGTTGATAGATGAAAATAAATTAGTCGAGACTATTAATGTAAGATTCGATGAAAATAAGAGGGGAATTAATTTTAGACAAAAAGTTAATAGTAACCTTGGATATAATTTAAATCTTCCTGATTATTATGATGATGAGGATGATTTTGATAGAGTAAAAGATTCATTAACGAGTCGTTTAGTTTCAAAGACAAGTACGGAAATGCCCTCAACATCTGAAAAACCAGATGTATCTTCCGATAATCATAGCTTGATCCCATGTACAGAGGTTAAGTGGATTCGAAATATAGGTAGGAAAGTAACTGGATCTAACGTATATTATAGTATAGAAGGGGAAGCAACCCGATTGAAATCTTTTAACGAAATAGAGATACTGTAAGAGGCATAATATTAAGTATGATCCTAGTTTATTTTAATTTTTAGAAAAGATAATACCGAATCCCAGGGATTTTCAGATTTGTCAGAGCAACAAGAAGCTCTTATGGTTGAAGTAACTATTCTAACTGTTACAAAACAGGCGATAAGATCCAGAGACGCATCTAAATGGCGTGATGCAATGGATAAAGAAATTAACGTAATGATGGAACGTAAAGTTTGGGATTTAGTTGATCATCCGGATAATATAAAAATTTTAGAAAACCGTTGGGTTTATACCATTAAATATGATGAAAATAATAAAATTGTTAGATACAAGGCCCGCTTAGTTGCGCGAGGTAACACACAATTACGAGGCGAGTCATTTGACGAGGTATTTAGTCCAGTTATTAACTTTACTATTGTAAGATTATTTTTCACTATCTGTGTATGTTTGTGGAAATGGACATATTCAAGTAGATATCTCTAATGCTTATTTATATGCTAACTTAGATACTGTAATCTACATGAAGCAACCAACTGGATATGAAATTGATAATAACAAAGTGTGTAAGTTACGTAAAGCAATATATGGACTCCACCAGAGTGGACGCCAGTGGTTTTTTGGAATTAGAAAATAAATTAATTAAATTAAAATTTAAGAAGTTAGAGTGGGTTAATTGTGTATATATGTTTGAAGATAATGTAATTTTATTATTTTATGTAGATGACATCATTATATTTGGAAAAGAAATGGAAAACGTAAATTTTGTATTACAATTATTGCAGAAAAATTTTGATTTAAAAATTATGGGTAAAACAAAGAAATTATTAGGAATAGAATTTGAAGAAATAGGTAATAGTCTGTTTATACATCAGAGATCTTACATTCGGAGGTTATGTGAAATTTACGAAAAATATAAATATCCCGTAAGTTCATTACCTATATCAAAAGGTCAAGTTCTTTCCAAATTAGATTCACCCAAAACTAGCGAAGAAATTTTAACAGTTCCTTATAGAAATTTAATAGGATCTTTGTCATTTATTGCTATACGCACAAGACCCGATATTATGTATGCAGTAAATGTATTATCTCAATTCCAAGCAAACCCGGGAATAAAACATTGGAATTGCTTATTGAGATTATTAGGTTATTTAAAATACACTCAAGAATATAAATTAGAACTTTCAAAAGTTAAATCATTAAAGCTAAGATGTTATTCAGACTCGGATTTTGCTACAAATAGGGATGATCGAGTGTCGATGGGAGGGTTCATAACTTTTATAGACGAAACTCCAATTTCGTGGCGAACCTTAAAAGCAAAAATCCGTTAGTCTGTCGACCATGGAAGCTGAGTATGTTAGTTTAACAGAAGCAGCTAAAGAATTCATTTGGCTAAAGAATGTAATTGATAATAAAAAGTTTAAATTTGGAATTAAGTGAAAATGTAATGTTTTGTGATAATCAAGCTGCTATAAGTTTTCAAAGTTACCGGTAGAAAATTATAGAACAAAACATATCGATGTTCGTTATCATTTTCTAAGGAATTTGATATACGACAAGGTTTTCCAAATTAAATATATAGGTACCAAAAATAATTTGGCGGACATTTTTACCAAACCCATGGTAAAGGAAAAATTGTTAGAATTTTGTAGAAAATTATTTCTTTTAGAGAATAAGACTTTGTTTCTTTAAGATTAAAATATTAGTTTGTTTATTACAATAAAGATTGTGAATAAAATGTATTTTTTGTGTTAAATTGTATAACATGTGATTTATAGATTAAAATTTACTGATTTGTAAGAGATAATGGTGCGAGATTGGAAAAAGGGGGCCGATTGTTAGACATTTAAAAAAATCGGATCCAAATTTTTATGATCTCCTTGTGTTGTTTTTCCAATCCCGTTCCATGATCTCAATGAAAGTAAGCACACCGATTCGAACCCGATCTTTTTGAGTTTCGTGATTTGAGGTTGGCAGCAACTGCCATGCAAATCGAGCTAGTATTTAAACTCGGCTCATGTTAGTTTTAGGAAAGGAATGAGAAACGGAAATATAAGAAGTGTGTGAGTGGTTTAACTCTTAGAGGGAGAGAACAACTGGTTGGCAATGCAACTGCAGGTTGCATCACCATTTTAGATTAGAAATTAATTTTACAATATTAGAAGACGGTTCGAATCGGATGTCTCTGGTAATGTTGCTTTTTGAACTTATTGTTTTTATCGCTCCAGTAACGAGCAGAGTGACTTTATGATTGATTATTAAAGGCCAATTTTAAGAAACTGTTTTTCGTCTTCATGCCTCCTCGACACATAAATTTCACTGCTAGCTTTGCAAAATTTAAATTAGTTTACCAATAAGTGTAACATATATAATATTTCAGCTCAATTGAGCGCATTAAAATGTATTTTATTAAAGATTGAAAATTTCCCGAAGATAAATAAATATATAGAGATTATTTTATCCAAGATATTATTTTATCCAAGAATATTAGAAAAAAGCCCGAATAAAACCCTTTACAACCAGCAGCATCATTTATAAGTTTATTCTACGAAAAAAATAGCCATCAAACATATTCCATATAAAGGACGTCAAACAAATATCTCGCAAACAAATATCTTATTAGTCCTTCAAATAAAGTGCTTAACAATCTTTCTTGGCGGAAAGAATGCAAGTACTTACAGGATTCTGAATTGGGAAAAGAAAGAAACTCTCATCTTTTTGAGATGACGAAGGAAAGAAAAGATAAAATCTCGTGAAAAAGATCGGTGAAAGAAAACACATTTTTTTAGAAGTACTAAAGCAAATAACATTGTTTGAGGTATGGTTGCTCCGTGAAGTGGAAGAGATTGGATAGAAGCTTGAATAGATTCGGGCGACTTCGGTTGAAGACATTGATTCACTAATTCGAACGGATAGGGAAATTTCTGGAACACTGCATTCTCGAAAACGAACGAAATGGATAGAGCAGCTCTGGGAAGCGTTTAAGTCATAAACGATTGGAATATTTCACAGGTGCATATTTCTTGATGATTTTCACTTGTAAAGATGCTGCTCATGTTTCTGTTTCTAACCTATAAAAGCTTTTCATTCATTTGTTAGTGTAGTAGTAGTAAATAGTAATGAATGTTTAAAAAAAATTACACTGCTGGCCACCGTAAATGCAAGACCTATAAAAAAAGACAAGAGATAGCACAACAAAATTTATTTTGTAGATAAAATGCTGACCACACACACACACAAGTATCAAATGATTAAATTTATAGACTTCTGTGAAGTATGGTTTCTGCTGGAATCAATAGCCAGAGTAGCCGCCATTGTTGGAAATCATCGCTGCCACACGCCTCGGCATTGATTCAAAGAGACTTTGGATGTGTTCTTGGGGTACAGCAGACCGAGCAGCTTCCACACGTTGCCAAAGTTGATCTGGTGTGAAATCTGGGTCAATCCTTGAGAAACCATGGAACACATGTTTTCTATCGGCGAAAGATCTGGAGAGCGAGCCTGCCAGGGAAGCAATTCAATCTGGTGATTAACGAAAAACCTTTGGTCAATGCGTGCTACGTGTGGTCGCACATTATCCTGTTGAAATATGGCTGTGGCCAAGCTCTGAAGGTAAGGAAGGACAACTGGATCCAACACCTCGGAGATGTAGCGCTGGCTGTTTACAGTACCGGCAATATGTATAGGGTGTTTTTTTTCCAGGTATAGAAGTTTAAGTTGGCATTACTTTCCAAGATGGCGACCGATTTAACAGCTGTCAAGTGATTTATTCTCAGTTTGGTTCGGCAATTCATCAAAACGATCATCAAGCAAGGCGTACATTCGTCGAATGGGCCCAAAACGAGATTGCCGTTGTTCCCGATTTTCATAAGCGAATTTTGTTTAGCGATGAAGCGCACTTCTGGTTGAATGGCTACGTCAATAAACAAAACTGTCGCATTTGGAGTGAAGCTAATCCAAAAGTGTATGTCGAAACACCGTTACATCCAGAAAAACTGACTGTTTGGTGCGCTTTATGGGCTGGCGGACCACTCCTTCAAAAACGATGAAGGCCACAATATTACAGTCAATGGTGATCGGTATAGAACCATGATTACTAACTTTTCCATTCCTGAATTGAACAATTATGTCCTGGAGCTGTGGTTCCAACAAGATGGCGCAACATGTCACACAGCTCGTGCCACAATCGATTTATTGAAAGACACGTTTGGTGACCGCCTAATTTCACGTTTTGGACCTGTGAAATGGTCTCCAAGATCTTGTGATTTAACACCGCTAGACTATTTTCTGTGGGACTATGTAAAATCATTGGTCTATGCGGATAAGCCACAAACGCTTGACCGTTTGGAAGACAACATTCGCCGTGTTATTGCCGATATACGGCCACAAATGTTGGAAAAAGTCATCGAAAATTGGACGTCCAGATTAGACTACATCCGAGCCAGCCGTGGCAGTCCTATGGCAGAAATCATATTTAAAATGTAATGCCACAAGATTATCTTTCGAATAAAAAAAATTCATGTCAATGGAATAATAGATCGTTGTTTTATTGCAATTTAAAGTTCTATACCTCTAAAAAAACACCCTTTACTAGAGGAATGCGAGAGTGATATTCAATACCTTCCCATACCATAATAGCTGGTGCAGGACCAGTGCATATCGTAGCTGTTCAGCATCCTCTCTCCACAATGTCTCCAGACTCGAATCCGACCATCGTGGTGTTGCAGACAAATGCGTGACCCGTCTGTAAAGACAACTTCATTTCGTTCTGCCACCCACATCCTTCTTTCATCGCACCATTGGTGGCGCAGACGTCTGTGGTTCTGAGTCAAGGGTAGATCAAGCAATTGACATCTAGCGGACAGACCACTCTGCTGTAAACGGCGTCGAATGGTACGCGCAGACAGTGAATGATGCGTTACAGACTCAATGTGCTGTGCCACGGTTCGTGATATAACTGAGCGATCCATCACTGCCATGTGCACAATTTGCCTGTCCTCACATGAAGTGGTGCACTGAGGTGGATGCGATCGACCACGTTTGTACGTCGTACCCTCTTGCATCCAACGGTCACATATCCGCATTACAGTTGCTTGGTTTCGTCCAACACGACTACTGATTTTCCTGAAAGATAATCTACAATCTCGTTAAGCCACTGTCTTTCCTCTGTCGAACTCGGATACTTGATCAAAAGCTGATTGCTGTTTTCTACGAGACATAACTGATCGTTTTTTGAAAAATCCACAAGAAAAACACAATTGCCGAACTTGAAATCGTCGAAATCTCCAAGCTTTAATAGCGTTTTGAGGTGGCGCCACAGGTGCGCGTCACGTGTCTGCGCTGAAATTCGAATTATTTGCATATCTCACCTCCGCTAATGCATGTTGTAAATTTCATGTTATTTGCATGCTTCCTTCAGGGTTTTGCATTTATGGTGGCCAGCAGTGTACATGTTCTTGAATTTAACTCGGCATCATTCACGCGAAAGAAACGACCAAAATTTCTCGCGCAGGATATTTCATACCCAAGGGTGTTTACATTCGGTTTTTACCATAAAATTTGTATTGAAACGTAAATAAGGAAGAAAAGTAGGAAATGCAATATGCTTATTACATTTTCTTACGCAAATTTAATTTTTCTGTTTTTTATAAGGGTATCCAGTACATTGTTAATACATTTGAACCTGTTTTTGTGTGGTTGATAAAAACCTCATAAAAATAACCACACAAAAAATATTCGAAAATTTTATTAATTCTTACATATAACAAGCCAATTCGTCGAAATACTGCAGAGATTTTCTTTAAATCGGTCCAACAAAAATAAAATCGCATAAAAAAAGGACCTCACAAAAAGAATAGGTTCTACTGTACATTCCTTTAGTCTTGTCGTGAGGGAGTGCGATGTTTTCCCTGGATCTTAATTTTTTCAAAAAAAAAATCTGTATCTTTTTTAAAATTAAACATGTAGGAGTAAACTTCTCTACTCTTTAAATTCAAAAATTTTGGAAATTCTTTTTTATTTTCTCTTATTGTTCCAGCAATAGTTTTTTTTCTGAAAGTGGACAAGATTGCACCAGTTGTCTGCCTTAAAATTACGTTCTTCCCAAATGATTTTGTGTCTCAACATATAAAACATTTTTTTCAACAGTATCTCCTTGTTCTAAATCTGGAGCGATTTCAGTGGAGGAATCATACTGGCTGTTATACTCTTCATCATTTGATTCTTCCTCATCATAACCGCGAAGAGAATTTCTTCATTCGAAAATACTGTTGTACAATATCTTTTAAATACTGTACCTATTAAATTACTTAAATATAACATTTCTTCATCTTAACTACAGTTATACGCCATAGCAAAGGGATGATTTATAACATGATCACATGCATTTAGAACTGTAACGATGATTTGCGTGCAGGGTATGACATACCCGAATAGGTGGCATCCAAAAATATATATTTAGAATTCGCCTACAAGCTAAGGCCCCTCAAAGGATATGACCTTTAAGTCAGCTACACGAGAAACTATCCATTTTCCAAAAAGGTTTAGAAGGAGCATTGAGAAAAGTTAGACGGTGGGTATGACATACCCTGCGCGAGAACTGCCGGGTTAAGAATCAAATGTGTATTCCATAATCTCAAAAATAATTAGAAAGGGGGAAACTACTCAACTACAACGAGTTTCCCTATTTTAAATTCATGCCATTTTTAATTTATATAGAAATTAACTATAACTGTTAAAAACTGGGATACATGTCACACTTACATGTCCAATACAATTTTGTTACAATCATAAATGAAATTTTTAGAAGCTTTCTTTTCGAGAAATAAATTGGAACAAGTTCTTACAATTTTTTTTCTTTTGTTTGTGTGTGTAGAATTTGCCGAAATTAATCTAAAAAAATTGTTAGAGAATTACTCAAGATAATTACAATAACCTCTAAAATTATCGAAGTACATTAAAATTTCAACCCATGTCTCAATTTAACAATAGAAAATCTGTTTTCTGGTAGAAATCGGCTATATAATTAACCTTTTAACAGAGGAATTGTTTTGAATGCTAATTAACTGAATCATACCCCCGTTCCTGTCTATAGAATCGTATCAGTAAAGGGTTGGAAGAACATCTAGTACACTGATCTGACAATTCCATCAACATTGCAGTAATCGCTTTTATTGTGTCAAAGACTAATGAAACACTTTCATGTTATCAGTTGGAAACTCATTTTCCTACTTCGATTATTTGCATATAAACATGCAGAATAAGCATTTTGCCAAAACAATTTCAAATTTCTTTCGGTTACAATATTTTTGTAAAACGATTTGTATAAAGCATACGTTTTAATTAAATCAAGAGGTTAAATTTATCGCTTAACTTAACAACATTTTATGTTGCCTAGTTTGAAAACAAAGCAATATTCATATTATTTTACTTATTTCGTAGATAGTTAATTATAATAAAATGTCACAACACACACTAGAACGTCATAACACACTCTAGAACAACACGAGTTCTACTAGTAATGAAGCTCGTGTAATTGCAGTTAGATCAAATCTTGTTTCTTCTATGTAAGTTAGCATTTACGTCACATTGTTCAGCTACTCGAGCGAGGGAGGGAGTGATGAGGATGGCACCCCTTCTCCTATCTACCACACCAATGGGGGACATTTGAGTTCTCGACAGATTTAACATGCATCGCTTCCCTACACTGTGGTTCTAGGCTCGACACGCTGACCAGGAGTACGTTACCTTGACCACTAGGCCACCGCGGCAACTTGTTTCTTCTACTCATTGTGAAGTTAGTTTCCTTCACATGAAGGTAAATTACCATGATAACCGAGTGGTCATTGTGCCTAACGTGGTTCGAGTCCGGGATCCACTAAATCGGTCCTGTATAGAGGCACACGTTGGCGTGGTATGGAAGTTTGAGTGAGAGAGATGCCATCTAGTTACTCGACTGAGGTACAGAATTTCAAGGTATATGGACCGGAATACTAGACAATAATAACCAATCAATCAATAGCTCAATCAATAGCATGTAGGTAATAAGCCGAGAGTGGTGAAGATGTAATTGGTTAGTGTCCTTAACTCCCTCGTGCACTGTGGCCTTTGTAGCCTAGTGGTCATGATCACGAGCTCATGGTCGGCATGTTGTGATGGTGTATATCCGAGGACAGAACCCGCGACGCTAGGGTCTGTAGCTGCAAAACATAACCACTTGACAAAAGTGATCACACCTAACTGGAGGATGTTACTGGCTTTTGAAGATACCACTACAGTTTTCCCCCACCGGTGGATAGGTGAACGATTTTTATTATGGCTAGCGTGTGAGTCCTCTCTTCAAATTATCACATCACGGCATCGGAAGGAATTTGTACGACATATTTAAAAATTGTATGGTAGATTTAGCGTCCATCATCCTTTCTATATGGCGGGTCTTCATTCGAGGCGCAGCTACCGCCGTATCAATGATACCAGGCCCCAATATATGAAAGCAAAAAATCGTAACATGCTAAGGTGCTTCCCTCCAAAGGAAGTCTAGAAAATTTTTATACGGGGCTCACTCAGCTACACCAGTGTTCTTCATTTTCCCTCATGACACATCGGCGACAAGCTATTTTTTTTATTTTGAAATTCCAATTTAATTCATATCACATTGATTCTTCTGTGTATGCTGCAGTACTTTCTGTTCTTGACGGAACGCCGTCTTGTTTCATGTTGACAAGATTTTCAAATTTAAAAATCCCGCCTTGGTGCCATCTTGGCGCATATTGAAGAATCATCGCCAACGTAAGAACTAAAATATAGGTTTCTACCAAGGTTCCTTTTTGAGATGATAAATGCTTAAGAGAATTCCAAGATATCATTTTTTGTAATATATTTATAGAATTGTGAAATTTCGAGTGATGTAAGCTACTTGTCTTTGGACAATTCTAATTCTAGATTTAAGTAACTATAAAATGAATATCTGAGGATTGAATAAAATGTCCAGAGAAATGGAAAATATACTCAATCCTGTATGTGGTTAAACAACACTGCCAGACGAGAGAAATATTGACCGTGAACAGATATTTGCGTTGTATACCTGACCGTTTATTCTATTTTTTGTCATCGAAAAAGTATTGATGAAAGAATATTTTTTTCTTTGATTTTGTTGAGAGCTCATATCATCTATCATCTCTGAGCAATTGGGTTTTCATTTATACCGTTTTGTACATCCAGAAGCGTTCGTATACGTTGATTTCTGTGATGATTTATACAATTGTATGATAAAAATTTTGGAAACATTTCGGACATTCATCTCTTTGAGTTCGTGTAAAGTGGATTTAAAACAATTGATAACCATACTTTGGATAGTGAAGCAACTTTCGACAGAAGAAGACAGACTTGCTAAGGTATGTAATATTTTTGAGTTTTTTTTTAATTTTTTATTTTGCAATACAAAACTTGTGATTAAAATATTTCGCTGTGCATTTAGATGCAAGATTTGGTCGCTGGTTACACACGATAATCATAAATTGTATTTACTTGATTGTTAAGATGAAGCGAAAAATAGATTAAATATCTAAACTTTAGAGGACAAGTAGTCGATATTTCAACTGAAAAAGTCTCTTACAGGACGGGATAGAAGACCAATGAGTTTTTTCTTTTAAATATTTTTAGGATACCATATGGTTTGTAAATCTCATGATTATCAATTACTCGAAATTTGAAAGATCGGTTTTGTAGCCGTGTGCCCTTATTGAATGGTTCATCTTCCGTGAGTGAGCTCGGTCTTTCACGGGCAAAGCAATATCACCTGACTGAACTGTGTTTAGACGAGATAAGTGCAGAATTTCCTCTTTTTTTCTTACTTTTTGAGATGCAAAGCATTTGAACAGTATGGTATTATGCTGCAATGGCCAGATAACATATGATAATGTCTGATTAATCGTAGTCAAAGTGTTTTTTCCTTGAACTCGTTATCAAATGATCAATAAGGCCTACAGAGTAAGGATGATATTTCGAAAGTGCACAAAAAATAATTACGTATTCTTCCAGCGTCGATACACGTTTTAATTCTTTTTTTTCGACCGAAAAATAAGCCATTTAGAATAGTTATAAAAGATGCCAATTTAAGCAATATAACTTTAACAACAAACAATTAAATATCAGCGGATTTCCTCCAAATTCATCGGGCAAACTCGAGTTACAAGAATTATTGAATAAAAGCAAACGATAATATTATAGATGAGAATTTTCAATCTGAACAGTATCTGTAACTATTGTATTATTTAAATAATCAAATAAAAATTAGTTCTATTTGGATTTTTCTTTATTTTGAGCAAAATATTTTAAAATATGAAAGTGTTAATGGTCAGAGAAAAAAGGGCAGGGTTTGACGAAAATCTCTATCTGAAGAGTTCATCTCAGTACAAATTGTCTCCTAAAGGTAAATTTCTAATTATAAAAAATATACCATTCTGCAAATTGTTGTATGCTTTTATTTTAAAATATATAAGTTATAGAATTCGGAACACAAAAATTTAGCAAAAAATGTTCCATTAGATTATGAAATAAACATTTTATTGTAAATAATTCCATTTATACTTCTTACTCCGTATGATAAACGTACGCTCATTCCATTAAAACTAATTTAACAGATCTGAAAGCTCATTTAGAATTCTACTTTATATTTTTTCGATCGTTAAGGATGTTCCCACGTACATGAAAACAGCACTCATAATTCTTAAAACCATTTTTTTTCTTCATTCGTAATAAGTTTGTTTTAGTGTACGTTATATGCGAAATATAATCAACCAGAAGATTGAATGTAATGTTTCCCAAATGAAAGTGAAAGAAAGCGTGCATAATAAAAATAAATGCATGTGTATTAATTTTTATATCTCTTCCTGGTAATTTCAAACTATATAAAGTATTCGAAAAAGTTTTTCACAAAAAATTATCCAACATTTTAAGTAATTTTCAGTTTCCGAATACACCAATATTCAAAATGAAATCCATGCAACATTTAATGCTATTTTAAGTGTTCAAATGTCCTATTGTTAAGCAAAACCTGTGTCATGGTTGTAAATTAGTAAAAAAAGGAATATTTTGTTGCTTATTTTATTCTCATTATAATTGCAATCTCTTAGAAATTGCACTTTCAGAATAGTAAACCACCTACCAAAGTGTTCTCTATTTTTATTTTGAAATCTACGACGGATGCAGAATTCAGAATTTTAGAAATTAATAAAATACATTTTTCATTTATGAGATAAAACTAACAAGAAACTTTACAAATACCTACTTACTGTACACAATTTTTTGTATAAAACTTCGTATACACTATTTAGTGTTGAAAATATTACTCAATTTTATACTGAAATATCCTACCTATATTTAAAACTTTTTAATGTTTTTGGAAAGAGCAATTTTATGTACTTATTTTGGACAAAAAAAGCATAGTCCTTAGATTCGAAGTTTCTGGTGTATTATATGTTAGAACGTTTGAAATGTGCATTCTTTTTGCCATTTTAAGCATATATCATAGATATATCTGTATTAAAATAAAGTTTTATATATTTTAATCTTTAGTATTTTTATAGATAAATAATATACTATGGCGAAACTTATAAAATTCCATTTCCAATCGTATTTTCATATATCCTTTAATTATTGCCTTAAAGTTGACTCTATCAGTATGCGAAGAGCAGAAATGGTTAATGAATCAGATTTATATAAAAACAGTCATACTTAAATGTATTGTTCCGCGCTTATAGAAAGTATAAACTGGTACATTGTTTAAACAGAAGAGATGAATTTAAAATAATACACAAAATATTAAAAGCTATATCAGAAGTAGAAAATAATTTCCTGAAATGAAATAAACATAGTGCTGTGCTTCTCAAACTTTCGATTCTTGTTACCCCATTTTGGTTGAATCCTAGGAGGACCCACTTTTGGTCGCCAAATTTTGAGCGATAAAGGTTACAATATGGTAACCCTTCCATTCCATCAAAAAATTTGGATTTTCAAATCACTGAAAAAATGGCAACCCTAAAAAAAGTGCAACATTTTTTGCCTTTTTCGAAAAAACGTCATTTTCACATTTGACTTCGCTGGAGAAGGTTTGCTCTCCACCGGTTGTTAAGAATGGCGTGTGAAAGGAAATTACTTGAAAGTGAGGCTACGCTAGGTTTCTTTGTGCTCCTGGGCACATAGGGGAAGAAAGAAACGTTAGAATGGTGTATGAAAGCTAATTTAATTGCTTCTCGTTATGAATGTCCGCGGTGTAAAAATATGCGTTTGCAAAAGGAAAGGGAACGGTTGACGGCTACGAATGGCCCTGCCGCAACCAGTCGAAAGATAATCGCCACGACGTCGTTCGGAGTGTGAGAAAGGGCACTTGGTTTAGCGAAAGCAAACTTGCTATAACTATTATCTTCCGTTTGACGAGATATTGGTTTGGCAAGAGCATGAATGCGTTCGTGGTGAATGACTTGAAAGTTAATAAGAATATGACAAAGTTAATAAGACATGTGGCGGCGATCTAACGATCACAAGTTGGTGAATGAGAATTTTATAAATTCCTTGCATCCATCGCAAGGGTGTATCCACCAACAGATCATGACGAAATGCAAGCGTAAGGTAAGTGCTTTTTAACATTTTTTAAATTGATTGATTTCATGTATTTTTCGATTTTATCTTTGCGAAACGCCCCTTTCGTCCTTTTAAAAATGTAAATCATGTTGTACACACTGGTTTTAGAATGCTTTTAAAATGAATTTCATTGCTTTCTCCGTTTTTTTCTTTATATAATGATTAATTTAATGTATTTATTCGATTTCATCCCCCCTACTCCCCCCCCGCTGACTCATGCGCTTCCCAAGAGTTTTTCGTCATTGACGAAGTTTTTGAAAACCTTCAATTTGGCGCTTTTTGGCGCCAAAAACAGCAGTGGGTCCTCCTAGGATTTTACCGTCATGGTTTACTTTAAAAAGGGCACCGACAATGGAAGGACAGCTAAAAAGGTGTTTGGGATCCAGTTGTGTGCCTGGGCAGTGACTGCATTCCACATATGATCTGGAACCATCGGGCAGAATGTTGATGCCCTTAAAATGCTTCGTCCTTCGTCTAATTATTGTTATCGTAATTTTTTGGCTATAATTTAATTCTGGCAGCTATAATTGTTTTCTTGGGTTTAAGTAGAGTTTTTGGTTTAATCTTCAAAAAAGAACAATTTAATTTTATGTATCGTGAAATTATTAAAATAAAAAAAATGTTGAAAAATGCTTAGAACTCTATTCAGATCCTGTAAAATTAATTCGAATCGTTCTCAAAGCTGATAATTTTGAAAGAAATTTTGAGAAATTTCGACGCAGGAAATTATAGAACAATGATAATGATGTTAAAATTGGAAGCCAAATGTATAGTAAGATTCAAAAAATTGTACGTGTCATTAAAGTATTAAATAGCTATTATGGGTTTTTTAATTTTATATTGTGTAAATCTTTATATATTTATCATAATAAATTAAATCTGACTTGCGAAGTCTTTTTTTCCCACATTTTCTACTATTCGTTCATTCTCTCCCTATATATATTTATTTAAATATGTCTTCACAAATTTTCAATCATTAATAAAAAATCTTTTTATTCATCCATTCAAGTTCCAATACATTTTCTAAACTTGTGGATGGCACTTGATGTAAAAGTTTTTTCGAATATTAATTCATTGATTCACTATTCATAATTTTAGATTTGTTCCGAGTTACTTCGGGCGAAGTTAGATTTATCCGCAACAGATGGTGCCATTAAGATTTTTTAACGAAGTAGGAATTGACTTTAATTTCATTTTTATGTATTATTTGTTGAAATTCAAGATTCAATGTAGTAAAATCAACTACGACACGAGTTGAAATTCAAATGGTGCAGTCCATTCAGAGAAACACTAAAATGCGGTTCGCTTTTTTCTCCCTTTTTTAAAAAAAGGAATGCGAAGTGGATTAAGAATAAGAAAATAAATCAAAATGGTCTTTCTACAGAATTGGCGAGTTCATTTTTTTCTTTCTGTTCACGAAAATAAAAATGATCTGTTCAATTCGCCTGAAACATGATAGCAACATATATAAAGAAGTTTCACACTTTCGGAAATACCTGGAAAGGAAGCATTCTTTGTGTAGATTGGTCATGGTCACGAACCCGTGGGCGGGTATCGTTTGAGGTGTAAAACTTAAGCTTTTTATTCAACTACGTCTAAACATGATCAGTGTAAAATGTCTTTCTGTTTAATTCTGTAACATTCGAGTTATGGTGCCACTGATTTACTGAGTAGAGTCTTCCCGATGATGTGGTGTGGAAGCTTAGAGGACGGGCAGCTGGGAGGTGGTTTTCGTTACTTGACCGTGGCTCAAAATTGAAAAGTCCGTCGCCTGTAGCTGTCGCGTTGCTTATCAGTGCGTCATTAATGAACACTCACACGATAAGTATGATAATTTTGCTGTTATTGTTTCTTATCCCACCTGATCTCGATTGCGTCAGATCCAGGTTCACAAAATTCATCATGACAATGGGCTAATTGTACGCCTGTCGTTAGCCGTAGCTTTGATCACCATGCGAAAGTACGATTTAGCTTGGTTTCATCCCAGTTTTGAGGGAGAACACACCCTGGGGGAGGTCAAAGTCCTCCCACCAACGTCACGAAAGGACTTGCGGCACGATGGCTATTTAGAGATTACTCTCCTGCCACGAAGGCACTATACATTTACAAACATCCATGTCTTCTCCGAGATTCGAACCCAGGCCCCACGGCACAGCATTCAGCGTCGCTAACCACTATACCGGATGGGCGACTACGAGAAATTTTGCTATGGCTGAAAATTTCCTGAAATAAATTACTTTTCCTATTTTGTTTACCAATGCGTCAAATACTATCCGTTTTGTATAAAATAATGCACAGCATCTATATTAAAAATGTACTAAATTTTAGAATCAGCTTCCATCGTATATTATAGCAAAAAATTTGTTCCAGCAATGATCAATCCATAGAAATAAACATAACTTTTTGCTGAATTAAAATTAAAAACTGCACAATCACCTATTGATTAAGATGAAAAAAAAATTTCAATTTTAAGAGGTACGATATTTCATTAATAGAACAACACGTATATAGAATTCCATGTTTTTATTTACCAATCCTTTTTGAAACTGTGATGCCAACGAGCAAAAAACGAAAAGATAGCCATGCTCTTTTTCTTCCCCTGATATCGTTGAAAGAGAATACAAAGGCAAGCAAATTTCCTCCTGCCCCCAACAGGATCAAAGGCGCCCAGAAAATCTACTTCCGGATCAACTAAAATGTTATTTTTTCACTTCACTTTACTCTTGGACGTCGTGTCAAATACTGGGAAGCATTATAAAAGACGTCAGATTTTTTTTCGAGGTTGTAACCTTCTTCCAAAGTAATTTCGATGACTGTACATTATGTTGAGGCAGGCTTTCAGTGAAATAAAGAACGAGAAAACCTATCTCGCCTGGACTTGACAGCTGTTTTATGGCTCCACTCTTTCGGAAACACTTCTGATGCGTCTGGATTAGTTTCTGTCGAAACCAGAAAGAACATCCTGATGGAATGGATTACGCTATCGGAACCTAGGATTCCTCGTAAAGAAAAATGTGACGTTTCAGAAATTATCTTTTAATGATGGCTCAGAAATGAAATGCCATTTGAAGAACAAAAGCTTATTCTTAGACGTATAGCCTGATCCCGGTATTTAAAGAAAAACACACACACACACAAGTTATATATAAAAAAAATTTAAGTCAATTCCTACTTAGATCAACAAAGAAATTTTGTTTTAGCTACTTTTTATTAAATAGTTACATTAATATAAATGTGTATATACATATGTGTGTGTGACCGAATCACAACATTAAGTGGCCATTAATTCAATTCCTACTATTATAATTCACATTCTCTGTATATTTATTTATTTATCTTGGTGGAATTTTCAATCACTAATAAAATACATTTTAAAGCGCTCAATTGAGGTGAAATTTAATATGCATGATTATTTTGGATGATAATACAATAATTTCTCGGGCTGTAAACGCAGAAATAGGCTAGATTTTCTTATATGTAGTTTGTATTTTTGCATCACAGAATTTGTTACAAAGTTTATCGGGAGTTTTAAGTTTAAATTTTAAATAAAGTTTATTTACTCTTGTTACACATATACTGAAAAGCTTCAAAAGATTATAGTTTAATAAAAATTTTAAGAGGACTCTGTACCCTCTGAACATTTTTTTTAATTTATGTATTTAAAAATTTTATTTTAGCATTTCTATTAATGTTTCTATTAAAAAAAACGATACCAGATGAAATTTTTCACAAATTGTTCACACAATTTTAAAAAGTTTATTTTTTTGAGGAAAATTTTAAAATTTTACTCCTTCTGTAATTATTAATTTTTGGACCTAGAGTACTCCCCATGCCGCGAAGGCTTCTTAACATTTATAAACATCCATGCCTTTTGCGGTATTCAAATGCAGGCCCTACGACACGATGGTCATCTTTAAGTACTATATAGGATGGACGGCTATATAAAGAGTCTGACATCGTTAATTTCATCGAAATACAACGAATTAAATAGGCACCGCATGTTACATAGGACCGTACCACGAAAAAAGTTTTCTATGCTCAACCAACTGGCACACGGAGAAAAGGCAGGCCAAATCTAAGATGGATTGATGATCTAGAAAAATATCTTCTAGTTTTGAGAACTAAACATTGGAGAACGCTAGCAGGAAGAAGGCTGGCCTGGAAAAGGATTCTTGAGAAGGCGAAAGCCCGCCCTGGTCTCACCAGGGGGCTCACCTTCTTTAGGTGAGTATGGGTGCCACTATCCAGAAATCCCTAGTGAACATTTCCTTTTCCCAAGAGGTTTACTGTCTTTGTGGTAAACACGAGCTTCACGACCCTGGGATACTCAAGTGATTCTTCTCGATTTTCTACCCTCTTTCTTGTCATTCCATTCATACTTTCTTTCTTTTCCCGTCTAGACCATAGATGAAATTTTTTTAAAGCATACAAAGTTAGATTTCTATATTTCTTTAATTTAATCAAAAATATAGTAGTCATTATTACTAACAAGGTTTCGTTTTTATTTTGTAATGCGTTGATTTGATTTCTTTTTGATATTTAATTTAATTTGGTCTATTTTTGATACTCGTATTGTTTTCTACTAACAATGTTGGTTGCCGTGTGCGGCGTCTCGTATGGAGGAAAAGGGTATCCTGTGGATTCCTTTTGCATTCTGTTTGGCCCACGCTTCTCTGTAGACGGGTGGCCGGAGTGAGCCCGCTCCTGTCAATTGGCTAGTGATACCTCTCTTCGGTGTCCCCGGAGAGACATTGCTGTAGGGTTAGTGCTGCAGATAAAAGGTGGCGGGCTTACCCGTTGGATCCTCGCACTGATGCTGTAGCACTATATTCTGGGTGTACTCCAGATAAGCGCCGTGCCTGGTTTTTGCCAGGGTGCCAGATGACTGGCACACTGCCTCCCTTGTTGGACCCCGTGGTGGTTGGATTTTTGAACGCCATTGGACTAATGTTGGTTGCCGTTCGCGGCATAAGGATGGAGTCAAGCTGTGCCCGGGTGAAGGCTTTTGCATTCTTTTCCCACACATACCATTGATGAAATCGCTAAGAATGGCTTTTTCATCTTTATTTGCCTAAGAATGAATGTTCCGTAAATCTCAGATTTTGCTATTTTCAAAGCTCTTGCAATTGGTGAACCGAAATCAGTAAAAAAAAAAATGAAATCTGTTGATTTTACTTGTTGAAACTATTTCTGCTTTTCAGCCTAAACCCTATTTATCTTCTAAAACTTTTCTTGACTGTCCACTTCCTGTTAGTCCACATAAATCTCTGAACTCCAGTCAAGGCTTCATTTCAGAACCTGACCTGCTATGCACTACTGAGGCTAAAGTCCTTGAGGGATTTGCAGACCAAGATGTAGTTCAGGTGAGAAGAATCACTTAAAAAAAAGATGCACTGATTATTCCAACCAAAACCCTTAATTTTAACGTTCAATAGCCCAAAACTGCATACAATAAAAGCAGGTTATTTAAATTGTAAAATCCGTCCCTATATACCGAATCCTTTGCATTGTTTCAAGTGCTAGAGGTTCGGACACTCTCAAACTTTCTGCCATGGTCAATTAACATGCTCTAGATGTGCATCCGTTGGACATTCTTTCACGGATTGTACTCTAATGTGTTAATTGTACCCAGTCCCACCCATCAAATTCGAAATTATGCCCGAAATAGAAAACCGGAAAAGAGAAATACAGGTAATCAAAACTAATAGAAATATACCATATCTAGAGCTCGAAAATTAATAGCTCCACAATTGTCTCAAATTACTGCAGCCATTAATATCTATCCCGAAGCCAAATATATCTTCCTCAATCCCTGCAGTTACTAAATCCTCTGCATCAACTCGGGTACAACTCTTACCATCCACATCTTCTGTTTTAGTAACAAAGTCATCAGGCATCCACCTATTCCTTTGTTGACTAATGCTCCCTCCACGTCCAACTGTCTTCTTGATTCTGTTCATTATTCTCATCCAACCAAACACTTTATCTTTCTATATGCCCTATGTTTACAGCCTTGTCCACTGTGATAAGTCCATCTGTACATGAGCCTATTCCCACCCCATCCAATAGCTTACCATTTACATTTACATCCTCTGTACCCCAGGCTTTAAAACCTCGTAAAAAAGCATCCTCCTAAAAACACTACAAAACCAAAAAATAGAAATAAAGATGGCTCCACATAAACCTAGGATATCAGCACTGGTAGAACATACAACGGATGAGAAGGACATGATTTCGTATGACGTGGAGGAAGATGAATTTGCTTTGAATATTGATTTTACGGAAAAAGATGGGAAAACATATTACAAGGGATATTTAATGTTAACTCCGCATAGAAATAGGAAATGACATTTTTTCACTGTGTGTGTGTGCACTATATTCTCAGTGGGAAGCGCCGTGCCTGGTTTTTCTTACTAATCTGTTTTGTTTTTCGATTTGTTCAAATCGATTTTTATATATAATTCAAAATTTTACCTTTTTAATTGAAATTTAATCAAACTTATTTAACTTATATTTCAAACTGTTTTAACTTTAATTTTTATATATGTCCATTGCTGTAGGCATGCATGCAGATAAAATGGCGGGCATGTATTTTCTAGATTTTAATTTCTAACAAATGTGTGTGTGTTGATAAGCGCCGTGCCTGGTTTTGCCAGATGAATTGGCTCACTGCCTTAAACATCACAATCACTCACTCACTCACTCCAACAAAACAAGGAATGAAAAATATTTGCATGCTTGCGGCGTCTCGTATGGAGAAAAAGGGTATCCTGGGGATTTTTTGCTGGAGAAAAAAATCTTTAAGCCAGAGGGTATTTGTTGATTTTATGAAACATTGCTGTAGGGTTAGTGCTGCAGATAAAAGGTGGCGGGCTTACCCGTTGGATTTGATGTATATTCTGTTTTTTGCATTTGTGTGATAAGCGCCGATTCTGTTAAACATTTTTCTTCCTAAATTTTCTTTAATCTTTGGACCCAACTAAAACAAATTTACATGTATTTATATGCAAAATTATACTTCGACTTACGCCATTATCACTCAGTTCCAGCTATCTTGTAAGTTCGGGATATTGCTGTACTTCGTTATAACAAGTAATATAAAAAAAATTAGGCCAATTCCTACTTAGATCAACAGTGAAAATTTTATTTTGCATTATTAGGGTTTTCAGATAAAATAGTTACCGTTAATATAAATATGATATATATATTCTATGACAAAATTGGGGGTAATTGGCACATTTTTATTATCATTAAAGTATCGTATTGTCATCCAAAACATTCGTGTTTATAAAATTTCAATTCAACTGAATGCTTTGAAAAGAATGAATGAAATAAAATGCTATTTTCAAAGCTTGTGACCCAAGTTACTAAAAATGAAAAAAATGAAATGGTTGTTTCTTGTTGAAACTATTTTTAAATAATTAGTTTCAGTGAATTAAATTTAATTGATCCTAGTTAAATTATCGTATTTTTACCCAAAACACAATCATAAATATAAAATTTCAGCTCAATGGAGCGCTTTAAAATGCACTTTATTAAAGATTGAAAATTCCACCAGGATAAATAAATATATATTATTTATATATTGTAGGAATTGTGGGAATTGAAGGAATAGTAGGAATTGAAAAATAGGTAACAAAAGACAAAAAAATCATATAATGTAAAAGGAAATGCACATAGTTTTAAATAAAAACAAACTGTTCAATTGACACAAATGTCAGAATTTTGGTGCAGGTGAAAAACCTAACATTTAAATAAGATTAAGCAAAATAATTATTAATCTCTACGACAGAAGTAATTTTATCTACATAAATAGCAAGGTGAATATGCACGTAGAGAAACCAACGCTCTCTTTTAATGCTGCCATATCCTTTTTCTCGAGTAAAGACAAATATATGATAAGGATTCTGTTGCTCTTCCTTCACCAAGCTACGGAATAAGAAGCTTATGGGAAACTGTATATCCGTTAATATTATCCGTTATTATAAGAGTTTTACCTCTACACACGTCATCTGGCTGTCTTGTCTGGGAAAGGACCATTCATCTTGACTTATTATAAATGATTCTTTCATTTATCCCTAGATCCATTTTCAGCCTTATTCTATCTTCGAATAGCCGTTAACCCATAAAATAAACATCGAAACTTATTACACACACGTAAATAATCGCTTTGTTAATTGTAAATTTCACATTTACAAGTTTTGATTTTGAGTATTTTTTTCTGATCAGGGAAGAGATAAAAATAAGTTTTAATTGAAAGGTTTGCCCAGAATTCTACTCAGATAAAAAATATATGTAGTACAATGCTAATGGAATTAACTCGATTTAACCACGATTTCAATATCTTATAATTGGTCGTCGTAGCCAAGTCATCATGATAACGAAATCATGGCCGAAGTTGTATTTTTAGAGTCATGGTTCAAGTCCTGATACCATTCAAAACCTTCGGTACAGAAGACTAAGAAACATTTAATCTGTTGAAGTACACTGCGTGAGTTTGGAATACGGTGTCTTTCTCGTTGCTTGACCATGATTCAAAAATACTAGGTTCAACATTAATTGGGTGGAGCGGTAGCCGAGTGGTATAGGTATCGGATCATGGCTGGCTTTGTCACGAGTTCGAGCCCAGTACCACTAAAGACCCGTCGTGTAGGGCAGCGATGCACGCTAAATCTGTCGAGAGCTGAAACCTCCCGTTAATGTGGTGTGGTAGTTAGGAGAGGGGGTGCCAGCTCAGGTGTCGTCCACGTCACTTGACCATGGTTCAAAATTACGTGGTCCGTCGCCAAAAACCCTCGTGTAGCTGAACAGTGTGACGTTAATATTCACTCACTCACCCAACATTAATAGACCTGGTGTAACGTAATAACGCGACGTTAATAAATAAATCCATCAGTAGTTCATAAAGGTATACTAACGTAAACGCTTTATGGGCAAGTAAACTTTAAATGTTCTAGTTTGTGAGCATAGAATAAGACTGAATTCGACATCATTTTATGGACAAATTGTTTTGAAACTAGAGTTGCCAAAAACGGAAAACTAAACTTTTGATTTAATCTCGTTCCCAACAACATATGGAATTTTCCAGCGATTTATTGCAGTGCGGTTTTGGGTTCATATCGCATAAGGGGGTCAATCATTCATAGTCACATCATTTTTTGATATAATCAAGAAGAATTTTTTTCAGTATAAGATCTTTTATAAGAGTACTTAATTAAAGCCTATATCTTTGTAACGTATCAGTTTTCAATATATAGTTTTGGTGAACAGTGATAACATAACCCCGCTATTACAATTTTCTTTACTTTTTCGATTATTTTTCTCGTAAGTCAATATTTACATAGTCTCCTCACCACTTTGTGAGTCGATCAGATATATGTTTGTTAAACTACTTATATATATGATATACGAGGGCAAGTCGGAAAGTGTAAGTTTCCTTTGTAAACTGTGATCAGAGTTTTGTATAAAAGTCAAAAAATAGAGTGAGACATTAAAGATAAGACATAGCTTTATTTTCCCGCATAAGTACCAAATACATTGATACATTTGTCATACCACTTTATAAGGTTTAAAAAGCCCTCCAAGAAAAGTTCAGGGCTATGCATACTGAAGAAGCATTTACTTCTACGTGGACTTTTTGGAGGTTCGAACCATCAATGTTACGTGGTACTGTGACACCCTGTCAAAATTGAACAGGGCGATTAGGAAAAAGTAGCCTGGGCTTCTGAAATCTGCCGTTCTGTTGGATGACGATGCGGAATCACACTCGCGATGGCACTGCAAAATCATATTGCAAATCTTGGTCGGGAGTTTCTATATCACAGTTCTGATTTCTCACCAAGTGACTTTCATCTGTTTCCTGCTTTGAAGATATCGGATAGTGGCTTGCCTGGTCACGAGTTCGATCCCAGTACCACTAAAGACCCGCCGTGTAGGGCAGCGATGCACGTTAAATCTGTCGAGAGCTGAAACGTCCTCCCGTTGGTATGGTGTGGTAGTTAGGAGAGGGGGGTGCCAGCTCAGGTGTCGTCCACGTCACTTGACCATGGTTCAAAATTACGTGGTCCGTCGCCAAAAGCCCTCGTGTAGCTGAACAGTGCGACGTTAATATAAAATCAATCAATCAATCCTGCTTTGAAGAAGAATCTCGCCTGAAGACGCTTTGGAAGCTATACTGAATTCAAACAAGCCGTTAAACCAGCGTTTCTCAAACTGTGGGGTGCATCCCCCTTGTGGGCCGGGACAACCCTACGAGGGGGGCGCGAGCATATTGATAAGTCGAAAACAAAATTTTACTTAATTATGTTTGTTAACTTTAAATAAATTAATAAATACATTCTGGCAATGAAAAATAAAATACACGTTTACACTGATATATTCCACTTATAAATGTATCGTGCTACACAATGTATTTTATAATTCATTCAAAGTTAAGAAGTTTAATAATTATCAGTAACCCCATGGGCTTGTCATATATAAAATTATATACAAAAATTAACACTTATCTAGATAATTTATACGGTTTGTAATTAATCCCTTAACTGCCGGTTAAAAGTTACGCGTTTCGCTTCCCAATGTCCACCCGTTTTTCACGCAGGCGCGCGTGTGCGATGTATTGGGGGGGGTAAAGAATAAAGAAACAAATAATCTGAGATAAATTTTCAAATATTTCACAAACACTGTCAAGGTCCTATTTTTGCATTCTGAAAGCTTTCGGAATAATTTTATGGATAGCAGCGCACAGAAAAGATTGTACTTTGGAAAGACGTATATATACGCCGGGGAAATTATTGCTTCGGCTAAGGGAGAAGTTGATATACGCCAGTGGCACTTCAGAGGTTAAAGTCGAATTGGAACTTTAACATCAAAGTATAGTATCATTGGATTCAATACATTATCATTGTAGGGAGGGGGGGACGAAAAATCTCATTGAATATTGGGTTGCCAGCATTGAAAGTTTGAGAAGCACTGACCAAATGAGTACCCCGGCAAAAATGGCTCATAGCTGTTCTTCCAGAAGTTAGACGAACCCTGGTAGAGATTTATCGTCACCCAAGACTACTACTTCGAAGATGGACGTGCTTCGAGTCCGCGAAGTATTCAGGGTAAGGCAGCGTTTCTCAAACTGTGGGGCGTGTCCCACTTGGGGGGCTTGACTACTTTACGAGGGGGGGCGAGTATATCGAAATGTTGAAAACAAGATTATTTAAAAAAATTTTACTTGCGGAAAGTAAACAAACACAATCATTCTGACATAACAAAAGACAAAATACACATTTACATTGATATATTACACTTATAAATGTAAAAGTGCTACACAATGTATTTTATTTATAATAAATTTAACAATACTAAGTTAAGAACGAGTTTAAGAATCACCACACACAGTAGCCCCATGGGACTGCCATGGATAAACTTATACACAAAAACTAACACTTATCTTGATAATTTGTACGGTTTATAATTAGTCCCTTAACTGCTGATTAAAAGTTGCGCGATTCGCCTCTCGTTTTTCACATAGGCAAACGTATGTGATGTATTGGGGGGAGGAATAAATAAAAAAAAATAATCTGAAATAAGTAAATCCTACGCAAACATTCTCAGAGCCCTTTTATTGCATTCCAAAGCCTTCGGAATAATTTTATGGAAAGCAGTGTACAGAAAAGATCGTACTTCGGAAAGACGTATATGCATGTCCAGTTAAATTTGCGCTTTGGCTGAACGAGACGTTTATGTATACCGGTGGAACTTAAGAGTTTAAAGTCATACCGTAGTTTTAGCTTCAAAGTATAGTATTATTGAATTCAATACATTGTTCTTGTATGAGGGGGGCGCAATGAAAATTATTATTGAATATTGGGTCGTGAATATTGAAACTTTGAGAAGCATTGCGTTAAACTCTTCTTCCATATGCAAAGCAATAAATTTTTCCTTTAGGACTTTTTGAAGCGTATCAAGCAGTATGACAAATGTCTCATTGTGCTTGGTACTTATGTGGAAAAATAAAGTTATGTTTTTATTTTTAATGTCTTATTCTATTTTTTGATTTTCATTCGAACAGTCGACAAGAGAAACGTTACTTTCCAACTCACCCTCGTACATGATCATTAGTAAATTAAAGATTGTTTGATACAACGTCGACAATTATGATTTTACCAATGTAAAATATGACAATATAAAAAACACCACACACACACACACGCACACAATCAACAAATAATATTCAATATTAAGAAATTGATCAAGTTAGTATAAGAATCTGTCAATGAGATGTGTGCTATAATGTTCATCGATATTAATCCATTACAAGTTTCAATGCGGATTTTGTGAATTTTACTGTGCAATAAAGATTAAATTACTGAAGCGTTCTAAATGTTTTGTGGTCTTGGCTTTCACATATAGCGCAGAAAATGAATTCGGGACTATTTTTATATAGAGAGGTCATTGGTTGGACTCCCACCTGGGATGGCCTAATATCTGAGAATGTGATTAATGAATGAATAAATGGTAACAAACAAAAATAATAGTCCAAAATCCTATATAAAAAGAAAATGAAGAATTGTTATGAAAATAACTTTCTATTTTTTCACTTTAGTTTGTCATTCTGTCATAAGTAAAAACACACATTTATATTATTTGCATTTATTTAATAAAAAGTAACCAAAATAAATTTTTCTTCGTTGGCCTAATTTAGAATTGACATTAAAACTTTTTTCTTGTTTCATTCAAAGATGTACAAAATTTTCATATGTAGTTCTTCTGTAAATCATAAATTACTTATGAAACTCACACATGATTGTTTTTATGGAAAGAGTGATACGTATACAGATACATAGTTTAATTCTTTATATTCAAATTTTTTTCGTAATGTTCGGCTGGTAAAAGATGAAACAGTCTTGAACATATCACAATTTGCACTTCATAGATTAAAACAGTTTTCTTATCAATCAAAATAGGATACGAAGATTTCCTTTCATAGAATACCTTCTTTCTTTTTTATAAATGAACAAAGAAAGAAGTCTTTGTACAAGTCAACCATAAAACCACATTTCCTTTCAAACTTTTTACTTCTTCTAATAGAGTTAGGTGTAGAGGCCCATTGGGAATAAATTAAATTGGGGAATACGAACAGAGTGAAAAAGACTCATTAGCACTTCCGAGTTTCTTCCAACATTTTCTTTCCCACGATGAATTTGAAGCTCTAATGAAACTAAGTAGAAAGTGTTCCCTGGAATGTTTCGATGCACTAAAAGTAACATTTTTATTTATACTTCTCGTAGAAAAGTTTAGAACCGGGAGAAATCGTTGAAAAGAGTACTTCAGCGGAAAGTTTTAGATTAACAAAACGTGTGGAATTTTTCTGGAAATTCTTTTTCCTAAGCGACAGAAACTTTTCTTCGCCTATTTATCTTTGTAGAGCACGAAACCCCAAATATTGTGAGAATTCTAGATATCTAGTCCTTTTACATAAAATTCAAAGCTTCTTGTGGGATTTTTTTAAACCTGTTGGTTTGCAATCGTTAAGATTAATATGGTAAATATCTTTAATTTTCTATGCATTTATCAATACATTTTCTCAGCTGTTTCATATACTTTCTTGTATATGGTGGTAAAAACTTGGATATACAGTGATGGACATAAGTTAAGGAATACTTTGTATTCCTTAACTTATGGTAAACAATATAGTAAATTCTACAATTTACCACTTTTATCAATAGAGATGATATTTCTATAATTTTTAGAATATTTTATAAAGATAACAACATTTTTTTTTAAATTCAAACTAATAATCTGCAAAAATAAATAGAAATTTAAAACCCATCGCTTAAAAGTGAAAGAGCACAGTGTTTAGTTTCAGGCAAAATAATGTGCGTGGGGCAACTGTTTTTTTTTTCTTGAAGATACCAGTCCGGTTCGAAAATGTGACATATACAGACAGAAAGACAAGATGTTAACTACATGTGTGGACAATGAATAGCACTGAAATATCGTAACTCACTAATTTATTACGGTAGTATACAGGGCAATATGGTCTCCACGGTGCAAAAGTATGACAACACAGTACACAGTACACCCGCCTTGCTACTGTACGGTATGGTAAGACATTAGTTCTCTCTTTCTCTCTCCAAAAGCTTCCACTAATATACTGTGATATTCCATCGTATTTTCCCCTCAGAGAACGGCTATGTGGATGTAAAAAAGCTGCTCAAACGGGTTACTTCCATCACACGACTTGGTGTGGTGTGGTAGTTAGGAGAGGGGGGTGCCATCTCAGGTGTCATCCACGTCACTTGACCATGGTTCAAAATTACGTGGTCCGTCGCCAAAAGCCCTCGTGTAGTTGAACAGTGCGACGTTAATATTCACTCACTCCCCCACTCCATCACACGGCACTCACCGACTGACTAATTTCACAGCCATCGCAGCGCTACTATCAGCTATCACAGAGCCATCTGTTATTTTGTATACACACTATGCCTGCAGAACTTCCATACGACACATACGTTTGTGATCCATTCACATACATAGAAGAAAAAAAAATAGTTGCCATGACTTATGCCCCAACCCTCGTATATTATACGCAAGGCATGTCCGGAAACAAAGTACCGTTTTGTTCTACCACACCTACAGTGGCCGTTTTGCAGTTCACACGTGTCTCTGGTTGATTGTCAGTTTACTGACGCTATAATAGCTGGATTTTGTTGTTTTTATACATGTTAGTGAGAGAGAGAGTGTTCAAAATTGAACACTCTCAAAATTGAACATTCAAATTGTATTCTTTTCAGTAGTATCTGGATATGCAAATGATCTACATACTTCATATCTTTTTTATGTTTTGCGAAGGAACATAATAAAGCAGGGAAAGAAAAGTAAAAGAAAATCAGGTTTTAACTCTTTTATTTGAAAAATTGAAAGCTATCTTTAATGCAAAACTGTTTCCGGTTTTAGAAATCACGTAATTCTCTCTCTCTCCAGAGAATAAAGTAAATAAATATATTATTTCTTTTGTGGCAACACATGAAATTAAAATAATATTTTTGCTATTGGATCATTTTACATGATCATGTGATCAGTGATATTTAAGTCGAGTTGCGGGTTCGATTCCCGATTGTATTAAATTTGCATAGAGTGAAATAATATAGGTTTATTCTTGTTTTACGAAAGTCGGTCCAAAGCTAATTTAACTACTTGACCATGTATCAAAACTGAGAGATTAGTTGCCAATGCATCTCATGTGATTATAGAAGAATGTTAATTCAAAAAATTTTGAATCATTTTAAAACTTTACTTTTTTATACATAATATCGCGAAGGCTAGATTTTTGAGCCACGAGCTATCAAGGATACTGTATTCGAACTTACAAGAATAATACAAGGTCTTGGGGTCACGGATTTAGTTGAAATTTTGCAAGATTGGTATATTTAGTTTCTCTGTTGATGAAAATATATGGTTATATGGGCCACTACTTAATTTGTTTCGATATTTGCAGTTGAAAATCGAATACACTCGTTAAATTCAGTACACCAATACTGCACTAATTTGATGCTTTTCGAAATTATGTTCCATTTGTTTTTATGACAAATTTTCCCATTGTATGGACAATGAGGGGTATGAAACTAGTCATATTCTTATTCTAATTCTGTTAATCTGATAAATGTTTTATTTGTATCCTTTCCCAATTTATTTTTTCCAGGTACGGTTAAGTGGCAATTAAAGGGCTTTTCTCCTGTTCTTGCTAAAAATATTATTCTGTACTTATACCAGCGTTTCTCAAACTGTGGGAAACAAGGGGGCGTGATAACCCTACCAAGGGGGTGAGAGCATATCGAAAAGTCAAAAATAAAAGATTTAAAAATATACAGAGTGTTTTTTTCCAGGTATAGAAGTTTAAGTTGGCATTACTTTCCAAGATGGCGACCGATTTAACAGCTGTCAAGTGATTTATTCTCAGTTTGGTTTGGCAATTCAACATGAATAGACTCACGCCTGAACAACGCTTTCAAATTGTGCTATTTTATTTCGAAAATAATGGTCGCGCGCACGCGGATTTTCATAAGCGAATTTTGTTTAGCGATGAAGCGGACTTCTGGTTGAATGGCTACGTCAACAAACAAAACTGCCGTATTTGGAGTGAAGCTAATCCACAAGTGTATGTCGAAACACCGCTACATTCAGAAAAATTGATTCTTTGGTGCGCTTTATGGGCTGGTGGAATCCTTCTTCAAGAACGATGAAGGCCACAACGTTACAGTCAATGGTGATCGGTATAGAGCCATGATTACTAACTTTTTTCATTCCTGGATTGAACAATCATGATGTCCAGGAGCTGTGGTTCCAACAAGACGGCGCAACATGTCACACAGCTCGTGCCACAATCGATTTATTGAAAGACATGTTTGGTGACCGCCTAGTTTCACGTTTTGGATCTGTGAATTGGCCTCCAAGATCTAGTGATTTAACACCGCTAGACTATTTTCTGTGGGGCTATGTAAAGTCATTGGTCTATGCGGATAAGCCACAAACGCTTGACCATTTGGAAAACAACATTCGCCGTGTTATTGCCGATTACGGCCACAAATGTTGGAAAAAGTCATCGAAAATTGGACGTCCAGATTGGACTACATGCGAGCCAGCCGTGGCTGTCCTATGCCAGAAATCATATTTAAAATGTAATGCCACAAGATTATCTTTCGAATAAAAAAAATTCATGTCAATAGAATAATACATTGTTGTTTTATTGCAATTTAAAGTAGTTCTATACCTCTCAAAAAACACCCTTTATTAATATACTGAAAGGAATCAAAACAAAATACATTATGAGATAATAAAAAATGTACATTTATAATATAATTCACTTATAAATATATCAGTACTGCACTGTATTTGATCTTTAATTCAACAATACTAAATTAAAAATAAAGTTAATAGTTAATACTGACCCCATGGGATGTCATAAACAAAATTATATTCAAAATTTTATACTCATCTAGATTATTTGTACAGTTTATAATTAAAGTCGTACTGTAGCTTTAGCGTCAAAGTAATATTGAATTTAATACATTATTATTGTATGGAGGGGCTGCCATAAAATTGATATCAATGATGATTGATAACTGGGTCGCAAACATTTAAAGTTTGAGATGCACTGACTTATACGAATGATAATAACAAATAAACTTTTTTAAGGTTTCTAGTCATTAAAGATATTTCATTTTCCAATTTATTTAAACTCCATTATGTACCTTTGTATGTCAAAATAGACACGAAATAAGAATAAATTTATTCATCCTCCACGGACTCGAATCAGAGGACGAGATCTAATGACGAGGGACACCGGTACGTTGCTTCTTCGCTAACCCCTGTGACATTTGAGATAAATAACTGTAGCTTGATATTGATTAATTTTAACGTTTAATTTACGTCACAGTTATTATTTACAGAATATACATTGAAATTATTAAACTTACTAAAATATTATTAGAGTTCAAATGATGCGGTTTTGTGAGAGGGAGTTTTTTCAAGTCTACTCAGTTCAGTTTCAATACATGTCTGGTTCCTACCCTCTTCTTCGGGAATCGGGGGGCCGGCACTCTTTTATTTATCCCGGTACATCATGCTAGTGGTGGGAAAAGGGTCCCTCAAACAGAATCAAGAGGATGCTGGGGGGTCCGAGGTTGGGATCACGCAATAACATTCGAGACGCAGGTGCAGAATACACGTGTGATGATTATTTTCCACAAAGACGCCGATTCACACACTGAGTGGCGGGAAACAGTCTCTCACAGTTCTTGGTTTCCCGCTGAGGGATCCCGTCACACCCCATTTAGTGTAATTGTTTGCTACAGAACTGAATTTGACTGAATTGCATCTTCACATTTGCAGATATCTAAAACATTATTGAGTGTTGGCCCCTATATTATATATCTTCATCAACAGGTGAAATTAAATCTACCATACTACAAAATTTAGGCCAATTAATTGTACTCCATGACCTTGCACTCTTGTGAGCGAAATTTCGAGAATTGGTTCCCTAAGCCCCTGTAGAGCCCGTATTATTGAAACATTTGTATTTGTTGAATACATTACCACCAAAATCACCCTAATGCAATGGTAGAGGCTCAGGAGTCTCCTAACTTTCTTGAGCACCTAGATGTGTGAAGGAAGGGAAGAAACACTCGACATGATCTAAACAATCTATTTATTTCCCTTTATGTAAAAACAAACACAATTTCAGCTAATAATAGGGTGAAGATATCCAATGTTAATCGTGAAAGTGGAACAACGACAGTAAAACGTGAGTGATTAAACCCTTCAGGACCAGTGGAAGGGAAGAAACGCTTTCCCCAGTCAGTACGTTCGGAGAGCATACGCGAAACATGCGAAATTCCTGCTAAGCTAATTTCATTTTAAAATTCCCCTATCACAGTTTTTAAATCCAAACAAAAATACCCTTTGAAACTTACAATTTACTACCATTGATAATATCAAACATAAGAGTACAAAAATTTTAATATATTTCAAAATAATATTTCCGAATTTTAGAGAAAAATATTTTCCATTTAATAAAAAAATGCATGCACTTTCATAAAAAATGACAGAATCCCTACATTGAGCATACGAGGATAGAAAAATGTGAAAATTAAGGCAAGCTTTTTCAAAATATAAACAGAACATTCTATGGAGCAACAGATCCCGAACCTTTAAATAGACGATTCCTTTGAAAAATCTAAGCATGTGCGGTTGTTTTTATTCATAAATATTCCTCATCTAATTAAGAAAAAAACTGCGGAGTCGAAAGAACATATTGAGTTTCAAGTTTTGAAACCTTCTTCAGAAAAAAAACGGCAGTTTTAAACTACCATCTAGTGTGCTTGTAAAAATTAATATAAAAACGTTCCTAACTCTACTGATCACATCGGTGTGATCATGGGCCTAAACAGGAAGGCCCAATCGTATCTGATACTGTGGGCTGTGGAGGGAGAAAACGCGTGATCATATACGCATACACACACACATATATATATATATATATATATATATATATATATATATACATATATATATATATATATATATATATATATATGATATAGTGCTCAACAGGTTTAAGAGACTGTCTAAACTTGAGTCATATATCATAATTAAGAATCTAACCTATCATCCGATTTAATCTAATCTTAATTCAATCTTAGTGAACAATCGTCTCACTTTAAAAGTTTCCTCTAATAAAGAATCAAATCAATATAATTCTAATATTATACCTTGGGTATAATCTACCTGGCTCGGTATATCTTCTCTCCATCTCTCTCAAGCTAAGCCCTCGCCTATACATAGTACGTTATTTAAAATATCGATTCTTTGACCCAGGGTTGCGGTTGTGAAGATAACAGGTGGGCATTGACAGCCCCAGGGATGCGTTGGAAAAACGCGTATAGATCCGTCTCACAAACATTTAATATAAACTTAAAAGAGCAAGGATCTAACTCGATACTTAAATTTGATATCAATCGCTATCAAATTATTTACTCGATTACGATTTTTGTTTGTACTAAGTAAGCGTTTTTAATCAATAAGCAAAAATATATATTTGTTTTGCAGAACTAAAATAATTTTTTAAGAGGAGTTGAACCCCCCTCTATATAAAATGTTAAGTGGATTTTTCAATAACACTTTTTCTCAAAATCTGCTATATGTACTCGCTTCCCGAAGTTTTCATACAATTGAAATATTCCTTTCCTAATACTAGAATGGGCACAGCTAGTTTTGTGTATTTTGTAATAAATTATAAATGCCATGGGATTTGTAAACAAATTTCTGAGTTTTTTACAAAAAGCTCACCTTAGTATATAGTAGCCATCATTATAAATATGTCATAAGAAACTTACCTAACTGTGAATATTATTTTCTCAGAAAGGGTACATCCGAACATCAAAAATTTACATTTTGAGATAAATGAACTATGTATAATTACTTTTTTATTGAAACATTCCTCCCCATGTTCCAAATGATCTACATTTTTTTTTGAATCTCATTCTCCTTCCTTTTAAGTCTTTTTTCTTTTCTAACTTCTTTTGTTTTTTGTAAACATGAATATTTAACCTTTAACAGCCTTTGTTTGTGGAGGAGCCCCATTGCCTGTACCGTGTAATCACTGGATTAATATTAAGTTTTCTCAAACTGTCTGGTTTTGGTACATTTCCCATATTAAATAATGAAATTGCATCCTATGTACCCAATGAAAATACTTCTATTTATACAAATATTTTCTTCGGTACACGAGACCATATTACGTTGTTTACACTTTCATTGGGATTTTGTGTACCTTCATGTAAACACTTTTTAAAAAGCAATTTTAGATTAAATGTTTTTATTTCCATCATTGATGCTTTTAAGTAAAAACAAGAAAACTTTGTTTACATTTTTCGCCATTTAAATGGGCGAGTCCAGTTTCAATGATTTTTTTAAAATATCTCTTAAGGGCTTCTAATTACCCTAGAGGTTAAAGTAAGGTATTTTTTGAAAAGTAAAAATCTATACAGTTTGAAAATATAAAAATCTCAAAATTGTCTTATTAAGAAGATTTTAGGTTTCCAACACAGCTTAAAAATAAATACATGATTCTTCTCTCTCGCATTAGTTGATATTTTCTTGAATCCATGAGAACTTTCTGAGTACAAATTCTAAAGTGTTACAAAATCGTATGTATTGTTCACTTGATTTAAATTTGTTTGAGCAGAAATGCAGTACTTAAAAATGCACTTAAAACTTCTACTCATGGAAAAGCTGATGCATGCTAATGAGATCTGTCAATGTTCAAAGAGTTCTCAGAAGCGTAGCGTAGCGTTTGAAGAGTGCGATATATCATCTTTGTCACTTGGTTGTGGATTATTGGTTGTGAACAAGGTTCGCTACCTATAGGTTTTTGAGTTATTTTGTGAAATGTGTCGTCAGTCAACAATCCCAATTTTACGGATTAATTAAAATTTTAAACCAATAAGAAATATTGCATATCACTTCACTAAACTTCAGCATAATAACTGTTCCGGTAGACTAGGGTATGAGCTCTGTTGTTAAAGTATATATAAGACAAAGTAAACTTGTGTATTAAATTTTTATAATCTTATTTTTGCTTAATTTTAAAGAGTACTGATTTTTTACTTTAAGAAAGGGCTATTAGAAGCTTAAAATATTATTTAAAAGTTATAGTGAGTTTTTTAGTTTTTGCTCAATAGCTTTAAAAAAGTATTTTAAATTAAAACTTTAGGTCAAATGATACACAAATTAGAACTCAAAGTCATATGAAGTACAAATCCATAATTCTAGGTTATACGAAATATAAATTATAAGTATTAGTTTTCAAGATGAATAAAATAGGTAGTTGAAAGACGTCCTTATATACTCTTACTTAGATCCGGGTTTCGAGGATTTTATGTCAATCAGTCGCAAAGAACAAGGCAGTTCTTTAAGAGCGATGAGAATTTATTGTCGAAAATTTAATCCTTGAAATACAGGATTCAGCAGCAATATTCGCAAAATAAATCTCAGAAGGTCTTTACACCTTCAACAGTACTCAGACACAATTATTACCGTCTAAAATACACGTATACAAAAAATTATTCATAAGCAATCACTCTTTCAACAGCCGAAATAATCACTATTCGCTTCAACAATCAGAGCAATACTAACTGATCGCTAGTCAAAACCTGACTGACTGACTTTCGGCGAGCATCTCTCTATTTATATTTCTCTCGGATAATTCGAGAAAGACCCGCTTGCGTCATAGATCTTGAAAATAGTGTATTTCTCTACTAATTCTTAGAAGAATTCAGAGGGATCCAAACTCGCAAAAAATTGTCGCCAAATCGCCAGCGGTCGCCAAAAATGACTCCAACTTGGCTCTGTCGCCAAGATTTCGCCAAGTTCCCATTGAGTCACCATTATAATGTAAGGGACGGTGTTTTTAATGAATCTAGTATTAATGAATTTAAAGTAAATTAAATCTAATTTCGAGTAAGATAAAGGCATTACGGCATCCAAATACAAATTATTCACACTATTTTACACAAAATTCGTAACAATATAGTTTACCATGTACTGTAGATCAATGGTTCTTAAGTTGTGATCCATGGACCCCAGTGATCTACAGTGCCTTTTTAGGGGTGCGAGAAGGTCTCGCATCTAATGTGAAGTTTTCCTCCTTTTACGGTCTCCTAAAGATCTCATTGAAAAATTGAAAGATATTTCAGCTCACGCTAGATCACTAAACTGCCCTAATAAAAATATTTACTGAAACATCTATTTCAATCAAGGATATTAAAATTCAGTTTTTTTACTGTTTACAACTACATTGCCATTACTGAAATTGTAATATTTTCAAAAAACATATAGTAGAAACACATGTGCAAAGATTAAGAACTGAATTCACATAATGCTTCCCAATACGGTAACATCCAACTGGATTCGCTAATTGAATTGCATCCGTATTATTTATTTTGAAACTAGTATTCTGGGATATTTTTACATGGATTATAATTAGATGCTCAATGCTTTTTTTAAGTGTTAAAAATTCTGCATAAATAGCAGAAGTAGTCTTTGGACTATTGAGGAACGTTTAAATCACTCGGCCATATGAGTCAGGGAGGGATGTTCAAAATTTTAGGGTTCCCCGATGTCATGCTTATACATAAAGGGAGGAGGCGACGATCGAAAGTTTGAGAACCGCTTTTGTAGATGATATGGAATCCTGAAGCACTTTATATCTACCTCCATAATGGATTGTTATTGGCAAACTGGCAACTATAGTACATTAGATACAACAAATGGGAGAGACAAAGGGCTGTATAATGATTAGTAACCAGAATGGTGATTTAATAGGTTATATTTATGATTACAGTAACTTTGATGCGCGATGAATCTTGATTACAATAAATATTTATTTATCATCGAATAAATTAGGGTATTGAAAATTTCTGTTAAGATTTCCAGCCAAAAGATCAATCTTCTTTCACTTAAATAAGTAAAGAGACATATATATAGTAGTTCCATAGAAATTATGTACAATTATTAAAACATTATCGTTCTTAAATAGTTTAAGTATTAAATGAAAAAAAAATGGTAAGGAATATTATCTTAATTTAGCGAAATTACATGAATATTTTAATTATATATAAAGTTTTTTTCATAATACTCATATATTTCATAATCGTAAATCTTTCTCTCCCCGGGAATTTACGGGAAATACTGGAAACGTATTAGTCATTCCCGAGAATGCATCAAAATTTTGAAAACCTAAAAACAACCTGTTTTTAATTTGTATCAATAATTACATAAAATAAGTATACAAATAAATTCAAAAATTGATCCTTATTTATACAATGAGCGAAAAATTACAAAAACAATACATTAATTACTTATTTTTTAAGTATGATTTCACAGAGAGAGTTAACAGTTTGTTTTTATCACTTAAGCTAGTTCGTGTAAATGACCTGGTAAAAATGTTATAATTAAGATTTTTCAAATTTAAAATATAAAAAAAAATTCACATTAAAAAAAGTAACTATTAAAATTAATATTATTTTCATTGAGACTCATATGCGTTACTAACTTGAAACGTTATTTACTGGTGGAGTAACGATCCTTTGTGTTAAAAATATGAACCATTATATTTATAAGATATTATCTGCATAACTGATTTTTTTTGTTTGTGGAATTACTATATTTTTGTTACATAAATGTAATTAAATATTGTTTTAACAGCCTCACACAAAGGTTTGGCTTAAAATAAATAATAAATAAGGAAATTGGCAAGATTTTTTTTAAAAAAATTTCCCATGTAGTTTTGGGGTTTATTCGCTTTTTCAAACTGCTGGTTCAAATAAATATCTTATGATGAAAACAAAAAATATTAGATAAACGAATTAAAAATAACAGCTTAACATTATTATTTCATAGCAAAGATGCACGAGAATTCCAGTTGTGTTTTAATTAACGGTATATACATTTTCATTCGTTTTGTCTTTTGATTTGGTTATTCACCTTTTTTTGGCTGTTTCCCCTTTTCTATAAATAAATTTCTTAAAATTTGACTCTTCAGTTATTAATAACTCCAGAATAAAATTTTCTAAGTTATTTGAACCACCATTCAATATCAATATTTTAATAAATAAACCTTTCTTTTACGTTATTTAGTCGATTAAACATACTTCACACACACACACACACAATCTCTTTTTATTAACAATTCCATCGGAAAATTTTTCATGTTGACGCGATGTATTAGAGCCATTAAGTTTTTCATTTGAAGTTTTCCCGGACGTAATTTACTTACTTCCTCTGTTAAAGGGCGGAACAACTTAGTTTATGTCGTCAATTCATTATCAATAAACACTTTAATGGATTCTGTAAAGGCCCTTTTTTTAAAGCATGTATTTTATTAAGCATGTTCTTTTTGAGTAGTCTCATTCAACTATATATATATATATATATATATATATATATATATATATATATATATATATATATATATATATATATATATATATCGTTATTTTTTAGTTATGTTTCTCTACATCATTTTCAAAAAGGCAAATTGTAAACTGGGTTGGGTACGAATTGTATGATTAAAAAAGGAAAATTGAATTTGGAAAATTGAATATAATAAATTAGAGGATATTAAGAAAAACACAGATAAATGATGGAATCATAACATGAAATGAAGACAATATTTTTTAATATATTTTAAAGAATTGTTTTAGTTTTGGGGGGGATTAAGTTTGAAGAGATTTTGTTATTGCTGTATCTTACACTTGATTGACAGAAACTTCTAGATAAATTCCATAAACCCGTGCGTTTCTAAGCAATGGAGAACTGTAGGCAAACTTGTGAGCATTTGGCTCTTATTGAAACCAATTCGAGTCAATATGTGGGCTAAAGTGGCTTTTGTCATATTACAATTCCGACCAGGAGGGTAAACTTTAAACTTTTGCCAGGAGGGTAATTTTTTCCGCCACATGTCGTTGAGCTCGAGTATGTCCACTACGAAGCCCAGCAAGAATTGTTTCATCTCGCATAATCATTGTTCCAATCACTTCAGCACCAGGACACGGTTTCCTTCTTGCCACTCATGTACAGGAGCCTACCTCCAAGAAGAACTGATATATTGTTTGATCCGTTTAGTGATTTCTGAAAAAAAACAGCTGCCCCCACACCATGCGTAGAATTCTTATGGCTACCTTCACGGGTCAGACCATTTGCAATCTCATTGCCGCAGACATTCACTTTTGACAGTACTCACTGAAAAAAGATCTTAACATTGACACTCAAGCAGTTTTAAAAGCTGAACAATATTTGTTGTTGTTGTGTTACCATACCTTCGCAATTCAGACAGATGCTGAATAGAGCTTCAGCTATCATTCAGTATCCGAATATCGGCATTTACATTCCAAGTAACGCAAAATTTCAAAGCCTCCTGAATAGCTAAAAGTTCAACCCGAAAAACTGCGTGGTAGTCAGTGTTTCTGTTACAGATCCTGATACCATTCCCCTTTTCGATGAAAATTCCAATACCCGAAACAGCGCCTTAATCCATGCTACCATCACAGTAGATCTGTAGCACATCACAAGGGATTTTATGAAAAGTTTCCAAAGCAAGCTGTCTATAAGATACTGATTGATGATTGCACTTGTTAATGGACGAGGATAATTCAGTCTTTAAAAAGGCCCGTTTATGGAACGACGCAGCAACATCGGTACAGCAGCCTAGTGAGACATATTTTACTTCATAATGCAGCCATTCCTCGCTTTCAGGACAACTAAGTGAACTTCCTGTCTTAAAGTGACGATTGTTGTTCCAATTGCTCACATAACTAAAGGTTCTATGCTCGTCACCATAACCGATGAACTTAGCAAAGTATTTTTTCAATAGGTATTCGCTTCGTAATCTGAGAGGTTTAAGTGAGCTTCATACGATACGATATCCTTCGAGAAACTCTCTCTATTTCGAAGACCAGTAATGACTATAGCAACAGAGAGTTGTATCTTTTCTAGTTTATCAGGGTTGCTATGAAGTGATTTAAATTGTTTTATACAATGAAGAATCATATTAATTTTAATCAGTGGGTTTTGAATGAGAAAAAAAATCTAAAATATGATATATTTTTCTCAAACCTCTACGCGCATGTAATAATTACGCAATAAAATCCATAGCATTAAACTGCTATTAATCGACAATTTTGAGATATACAATACAAGTATCTATCTGAGAAGTTGCTTGGAAAATAGAAAATCTACAGCAAATTTTTTTATAGCGTAGATTTGGTGTCACCAATAGTAATTCGTCACTGAGAACTTTTAAATTTGAGATTTTGCGTATGCTCACATGTCCATGCAAAAAATAAATATTATTATATGCAACATGTATATGATCTGTTATTCTTATTTACATTGCACATTGTAGTTGAAGGAATCGCTTTTATTTTAATTTGGGTTGCTGTTATTGCTTCTAATCCTTAGATAGGATATCTAAGACTAGACCAATTTCATCAGTCTGTTTACTTCCAAAAATTTCAAGAATAAAAGAAATTTTAAGAACACCTCATTCTTGTTAAATTATAAGCACTGAAAAATGTTTAAAGGCGATGCCTGAGCAACATTACATTTACAGATCTTGAAAACTTTCAGCCCTTGTTCAAAGCTGAGAAATTTTAAGTATCGCAAATCCAGATATGCAGGCCTGCTGGCTTGTAAGACCTTCAAAGCGTAGAGTTGCACCAGGGCTCTTTCGTGGATACCAGACATGTTCAGGAGAACTTCTCCAGAGATCCCTTTGCTTTTTCTTTCTGTCAAAGAACACCTTGCTGAGAGTAGAAGGCATGTCAGGTCGGGGAGTATCCAAGGATGCTGCCTTTTGACAGTGAGTCTGCTATTTCGTTACCAATAATTCGGACTTGGAGCGGAATCCATTGAATATAGAATTCAAAGTTTGCAGATAATCTGTCAATCAACCTTAAGATAGATATTTCGACCCTCTCATCAAAACCCTTCGAATTTGTTTAATCTTATGATAAATTTGAACGTTTGTCTATTAGTTTAAAATTTATACAAATTCACGATAAAGATTGATTATATTCAAATGTTTTTGCAAGGAACATCGCTAATCTCCTACTGCTCTCACAAATTTCGTTTGACTTAAAGAATCTAATCCATAACAAGTAAGCTTTGGAGTTGATTGGAAATATTTACGCGAAAACATTTTAATTTATTTTAGTTACTTTTCTAAAACCTCTTGTTTAAGGAAGAATTCAGGTTTAGAAGAAAACTATTATTAAATGCTAACTATTTTGATTTAGTAACACAAATGAACGGGCTTCACAGAAATCAGATCCCCAGGGAAGGGGAGGTGTAGGTTGCAAATATAAAGTCTCCTTTTTGGACTATTAGACCTATAGACTTGAAGATTTATTGACTTAGTCTTTGAAAACTCTTTTGCTGAGATCCACTAAAACGGATTTCGATTTTTGAAATTCAAGTTCTTTTCTTTCAAAATCGAAAGGGGACGTATAGAAGAATGTTTAAAAACAATCAAAAAGTTAATGCTAAGAGCTATATATCCATAGTTAAATATACAGAGTGGTTCATAAAAGAGTATACACTTTCCCGATGCTGTAAAAGTAACAGTAAAGGAGATGTACTGAATCTCAGCTAATCGTAACTCATAAAGTTCGCGTTTAGACCCTGATTGAAGTAACATTAGCAGTAGAAGGATTGGCACGCGAACAGTCAGTCTGAAAGGCGGTGTCTGCAGTGGAAAAGGTTTGCTGTGTTATTGAATAAAATCTGCAAATGCTGTGCTGCTGTAATTTTAACCACGATTCGGAGAAGAACCTCCAACCAGAAAATCTATCTAACGATGGTATGAGAAATTTAAAACTACGGGCTGTTTGTGCAAAAGTAAAAGTCCCGGTTGAGAGAGAAGCTGAAACAGCGTATCACAGCTACTATTGATGGACTTACACGCGTTTGGGTAGAAATGGAGTAACGGCTCGATATTTGTCGAGTGACTAAGAGCTTACACATAGAGCATTTGTAACTTTCTCTAAGAAAACTTAAAATAGCCCCCTACAAATCTGTTACATGTGTTATATAATATCTTGCATTATTCTTGACTTATAGTACATTGAAACTATATACTTTATAAATCACCCTGTATAGTTGTATAGTTATATTTTATTATGAAATACATAGAAGAAAGGGTGGGCAATGACTCGTACATTAAAGAAATCAGTATATAAGTTATTGTAAATAATATTTTCCTTCCTTCCTCAGTGGCGCGACAGCCGAGGGTGAGCCTTGGCCTTCTCAAGAAGCCTTCTTCCTACTAGTTTTCTCCAATTATTTCCTCTCAAAACTAGGAGATCTTTTTACTATGCCATCAGTCCATCTAAGATTTGGCCTGTCCTTTTTTCGTGTGCTAATTGGTTGGGCATTGAAGACTTTTTTAGTGGTGCGGTCTTCGTCCATTAAATAATATTTTAGTTCTCCTTAATTAACCGTAACTTGCTCTAACCTAAAGATCTTGAAATTAAAATGTTGAGTCTTGCAGCCAAATATAGGCAATTACATTCATTTTAGTTTTCACTGTATATTCTAACAATGTTTGAAAGAGAAATTCAATATAATTTATTTTCATTCTTGTTCTGCATCACATTCATCCTCAAACAAAAAGGAACATTTTAAGTATTCAGACCAACTACAACTGCCGTTACTGAATCTTAAGCCAGTTTTCTTTCGTTCTGTATGTGTTATTACCCCCCAAAATATAAACAAATAAAATTGAGGTGCGGTAGAAAATAGAGTGACGGAAACACTTAGGCTGCGAAAGATTTTGTTTAAGGTCATTCTGGGCAGTGAAAATGCATTACCGAGGATCGTAACCGAAACTTCTTAAGTGATTTGCGTCATTTTGAGAACGCTCGCTGCAAAATGGCGCCACTTTTGCAACTCGAATACGCAAAATAAGAATATATGAAAAGTTACTGTTATTTGTGTCTCCGGGTTCTGAATGTGAATATTACTTCACATAGCACATTTGTTGGTGAAAAGGGATGCAGTGCAGTAAAACATTTGGAGCATTGATGGTGAAAGAATGTGAAACGTACAAAACACATCTATTATTATAGATTTTTATTGCATTAAGTTTTTTATTTAACAAACAATTAGGAAATTTCCTTCTCTAATTTGTAAAGAATATCAAAGATCTAATAACTTTTAAATGAAATGATTTCATCAACTTTATCTGTATTGAATTCCGGAATGTGAGCTACTTAAACTCATCATTCAAAATTACTTTTTCTTTTATTGAAGACAGATGAAATCATTTTAGTGCGTCACAATTATCACACGGGGCAAACAGAAGTAAAATAAAAGTAAATAAAACACAAGAGTGTTGCAAAATAAGGAAATAACGAAAACAAACACGTTACAAAGACAAAAATCCATTACAAAATAAAACAATTACTTAACAAAATCAATACAGTAAAGTTACAAAAAAAATGAAAAATTTACAAGAAGTTACAAAATCAAATCATTGAAGATACAAAATAAAGTGGACGTAGCTTTATTTGAAACAAATTGAGAAACATTAGGACACAAGTTGTTTTTAAGGGCATGCATTTTGGTTTCCAGGCATTTTATCTTTCTTAAATTTTGAATAAATAAACTATAGTTTAAAAAAAGTAAAAAAGACGATTTTTATAGTGAGTGTGTGTGAATCGAACTGAAAAGTAAAAATATAATTCTTAATATAAGAATCAAATGATTAACGAGAAAATTAAGGTCATTGAGGTAAAAGCTTCAGGTGCTTTATATTAATTGTTATAATTCCTCACTAGTTCTTTTCTGAAATGCTGAGTTAGTGTAAAAATGTAATACAAAGTACCCCACACTTCTACCACAATTACATTATGACATTAATTTTCTCGTTAATCATTTTATTCTTATATTAAGAATTATTTTTTTACTTTTTAGTTCGATTCACACACACTATAAAAGCATATTTTTTTAGTTTTTTTTAAATTATAATTTATTTATTTTTATTTTCAGAAAAACTTTTATTATGGTAACGCACTCAGCCTACCCTTTCTTGCATAAAGAACACTTTTTTTGTTTTATTTGTATTAACCAAGAACCTGTTTGCCGTTTTAGGGTTGGACCTTAATCTTTTAGTCGCTAAATATGGAATTACATAGTCGCCAAATTTGAATATGTTTTATGCAATAAGTTGCCCAAACTGGAAGTGGTATACGAAATATGTCGCCAATTCTATAAATCGTATTCATTATCATCCTGATCAGGACAATGGAACAAAATTATGAAATTAAAGTATTGTCATCAATCATTGACAAGTGTGCAAAAATTCGAATCAATCTGTTCTTTTAAAGTGGGGAAAAATCGAGTTCAAATATTCCATTACATACAAGTGAAAATTATAAAAGCGTGTTAAAAAAGCATAAGATGCCCAGCACTTTGCTTCCCAACAACACAAGTCACAAAGTTTGGAAGGACACATGTTAAATCTATTGAAGTACACTTTGAAAATACCATGACCAGTGAGGACTTGAGTGATTTTATAATTTGTGAAAAAAGTGATCGCAAGACAGCTTAATAATTGTTTGCGCACCTAGGATTATCAATAATGAAGTTCTCAAAATATTTTGCCTATTTTGGGTTTAGTGTTCGGTTTTAAAATATTTACTGTATATGTATTGCTTCTCCTCGAGATTAAAAATAGTAAATGCGTTACTGTGAAAACATAAACGTCTCTTTCAAGTATTGTCAAAGCATACAGAATTCCACCGAAAATATGCATGTTCTAACGAGAAATAGATTTGCTCTATTCTTCTACTTGCTGGTGGCTGAGATAGCCTTAAGGTTGTGGTCACACGAATTCGTGGCTTGCCTATTAAAACTTGAAACTCTCGTGTCACTGAAGAGCTGTCATGTAGAGGAGTTGTTGCGTATTCAATCTGTCTAGGCTCAAATTCCTTTCGTTGGTGTGGTGTGTTAGTTTGGAGAAAGGGGTGTCAACTCTGCTGGCTTCCTCGTCTCTTGACAAACATTTCATTGCCAATAGCTATTGTGTTTCATAAAAGTGCGACGTTAATAAACACTCACCCACTCTTCTATTTACTGAGAAAAACCCCTTAAATATACGAAGAACGATTCAAAAATTCGGGGACTGCGACCATTACTCACGACGAAAACAAGCATCTAAATTTAAACCACTGGAAATGGATTCTCCCAACCCTACTCTACCCGGTCAAGTTGGTCGTGTGATAAAACCGCACGCGTAGCTTTATCATCCGAAACTAGTTAGCTTTGCTCCGTAATGTAAGACGGATGACTTTTCTTGAACAACATTGAATATTAAGTTATGTTAGCACTTAGGTCAAGCACCAATGAAGATTTTTGAAATGCTAAGTAAGGTGTAGGTGTATGGTGAATCCATGTACCATGGCGAGATCCAGGGTTTATGGATGGCATTAGCGTTTTAAAGAGGGTCGATAATCCATTGAAGATAATGATGAACGCGTTAGAAGGCCTCCGATTTCAAGGAAAGCGGAAAATGTTGCATTGGTGACTGAAAGTGATCGAAAAGATCGTCTCCAAACGCTGAGGCTATGTATTTATTGAAGATGTTGTTTGAGGAAATGCATTCGTCGTAAACGGCCTCAGTTCTGGCCGAGTTACTACAGGTATCTTCCGCAAGACTATGAGCAGCACATCGATCCCAATTGGTGAAAGAATTTTTTGCCAAAACTAGCAGTAACGTGCTTTGCTCCCACATCCCCCTATTTACCACCCCGTGTGATTTTTACCTGTGCCTATCAAAGAAAAAACATTTACTGGGACGCCATTTTGTGTCTTTAGACGAAGTGAAAGCAGCATCGCAGGACGCCTTAGGGGAATTTGTGAAAAATGTCTCATAGCTGTTCTTCCAGAAGTTATACAAACCCTGGCAGAGATTTATCGTCACCCATGAGTACTACTTAGAAGGTGGACGTGCTTCGATGCCGCGAAGTATTCAGGGTAAGGCAGCGTTTCTCAAACTGTGGGGCGTGTCCCCCTTGGGGGGCGCGAGTATATCGAAATGTTGAAAACAAGATTATTTAAAAAAATTTTACTTGCAGAAAGTAAACAAACACAATCATTCTGACATAACAAAAGACAAAATACACATTTACATTGATATATTACACTTATAAATGTAAAAGTGCTACACAATGTATTTTATAATAAATTTAACAATACTAAGTTAAGAACGAGTTTAAGAATCACCAGTAGCCCCCCATGGGACTGCCATGGATAAACTTATACACAAAAACTAACACTTATCTTGATAATTTGTACGGTTTATAATTAGTCCCTTAACTGCTGATTAAAAGTTGCGCGATTCGCCTCTCGTTTTTCACATAGGCAAACGTATGTGATGTATTGAGGGGAGGAATAAATAAAAAAAATAATCTGAAATAAGTAAATCCTACGCAAACATTCTCAGGGCCCTTTTATTGCATTCCAAAGCCTTCGGAATAATTTTATGGAAAGCAGTGTACAGAAAAGATCGTACTTCGGAAAGACGTATATGCACGTCCAGTTAAATTTGCGCTTTGGCTGAACGAGATGTTTATGTATACCGGTGGGACTTAAGAGTTTAAAGTCATACCGTAGTTTTAGCTTCAAAGTATAGTATTATTGAATTCAATACATTGTTCTTGTATGAGAGGGGCGCGATGAAAATTATGATTGAATTTTGGGTCACGAATATTGAAAATTTGAGAATAACTGGGGTAAGGCTTTATGCACCTTTTTCTGATCCAAACTTTTGGATCATACTACGTATAAGTGTTACCCAAATGAAAACTGGATATGTGTGATTGCGACAGAATGAGTGCAGCTGTATCAGAGCCACCAAATGGGGACACGAAGGATAGTAGAAAGTATACACCGCATGCGATGTTTAACAGTGAAACCTGTCAGTGGTAGGAGGAATTAATTGAAAGTAAAGTCGTGACATATACGGATGCGTCCAGATCGGAACAGAATGCGGTATTACAGCTTCTGATTGCAGGAGGTATGTTTATTTCGAACATCTATCGACGAGTAGTGGCCGTCTATGTCGAGCACTGTTAAGGTTGAACGTCTGAGAACAGTTGGTGTAAACGTTTTTGAGAAGGGTACAAACGATATCGGATCTCCATGACAATGTCCACCCCCACGTCTCCTGTGACACGAAGGCAAATTTAAAAGAATCCGTTTTGAAATATTAGAACACCCACCGTAGAGTGCGAATTTGTAACTCTCCAACTTCTAGGCCTTTGAGCCACTTAACAGAGTATAACGTTTCTATTTGGACGATGAATTGAAGGACCCTGGGCAGTGTTTCCTCAATAATCAACCACGTTTTTTTAGAGTGAAGATACAAACCTGCTGCCGAAACGATGGGACCTGTGTTACAATCCCCAGAGTGTGTGATTTTTTTTATTTCTAATATAATCATTCTTTCATTACTTTTATTGAACTTGCCCACTTTTCATTTAGGAAACTCTTATATTTACGACGTGGTACTTAAGCTAAAGTATGTTTTCTTACTTTATAATTACTTTTAACTTTAATGAAAGAACATGACACTTAAAATGTTTTATTTTATGCAAAAAGAGATAATCCATATATAAAATACATGAATATATTAATATTCAAACCATTCGATTAATCTCATTTCGATGCGTTGCCACTCAAACGTGACGATAATCGTGGTTCCTATTCCTAACGAGTGAAAATTCCATACTTATAAGCAGATAACTCAATTTTGTTATATACTGAAAGAGTTATAAAGAAGTATATAAAGGGTGTTTTTTTAGAGGTAAAGAACTTTAAATTGTGCAATAAAACAACGATGTATTATTCGATTGACATGAATTTCTTTTTATTCGAAAGATAATCTTGTGGCATTACATTTTAAATATGATTTCTGGCATAGGACTGCCACGGCTGGCTCGGATGTAGTCCAATCTGGACGTCCAATTTTCGATGACTTTTTCCAACATTTGTGGCCGTATATCGGCAATAACACGGCGAATGTTGTCTTCCAAATAGTCAAGCGTTTGTGGCTTATCCGCATAGACCAATAACTTTACATAGCCCCACAAAAAAATAGTCTAGTGGTGTTAAATCACAAGATCTTGGAGGCCAATTCACAGGTCCAAAACGTGAAATTAGGCGGTCACCAAACGTGTCTTTCAATAAATCGATTGTGGCACGAGCTGTGTGACATGTCGCGCCGTCTTGTTGGAACCACAGCTCCTGGATATCATGATTGTTCAATTCAGGAATGAAAAAGTTAGTAATCATGGCTCTATACCGATCACCATTGACTGTAACGTTGTGGGCTTCATCGTTTTTGAAGAAGGATTCCACCAGCCCATAAAGCGCACCAAACAGTCAGTGTTTCTGGATGTAACGGTGTTTCGATATACACTTGTGGATTAGCTTCACTCCAAATGCGGCAGTTTTGTTTGTTGACGTAGCCATTCAACCAGAAGTGCGCTTCATCTCTAAACAAAATTCGCTTATGAAAATCGGGAACAACGGCAATCTCGTTTTGGGCCCATTCGACGAATCTACGCCTTGCTTGATGATCGTTTTGATGAATTGCCAAACCAAACTGAGAATAAATCACTTGACAGCTGTTAAATGGGTCGCCATCTAGGAAAGTAATGCCAACTTAAACTTCTATACCTAGAAAAAAAACACTATTTATTTGATACGCCCCAGAAAAAGTTTACTATATTTTTTAACTCCTTTTCACATATTTCTGAGTTAAAAGTTTTTTCTGTTTTTGAATTCAATTTTTTAGAAACGGAAAGGTTAAATTCGATTGCTTTATTTCAATGTAGAATTATTGTTATTTTTGCAGTAAAATTTAATGTTTAGGAAACTTTAAATATAAAATTAGTGAAAAACATCCTGTAACATTTTATTCGTAACAATACTGTACTCTCTTATTTAGAATAAATAATAATTATTTCAAGTTTATGTACTGTAAGATGATCATATATATTTTATTATTATCAAAAAAAAGCAAATTCGTTTAGTAAATTATTTAACATTTATGAAAAATATACTTTTACAGAAGCGTTTCTCAGACTGGTGTGGAGGGGGTCCTGATAAATGGGAAAATGGGAGAATCAAGACCCCTATGGGGTCTTGATAAATCTACGTGAGAGCGGCAGTGCGAGCATATTGAGAAGTCGAAAACGATAGATTATTATATATATATATATATTAATTTACTGAAAGTAAACAAACAAAAAATAAATTTTAATATAATAAAAAATATATTACACATTTAAACTGATATAACACACTTAAAACGTATGAGTATGTTACAATGAGTAATTTAACAACTCTAAGTTATTAACGAGTTAAATAATTACCAGTGACCCCTTGGGCTTGTAATATATAAAATTATATACAAAAATTAACACTTATCTCGATAATTTGTACGATTTGTAATTAATCCCTTAAGTGCCGATTAAAAGTTATGCGATTCGTTCCCCAATGGTTCTGTTTTCCACGCAGGCGCGCGTATGTGACGTATTAGGGAGGAGGGAAGAAAAGGAGTAAATAAGCAAATCCTACGCATACACTGCCAAGGTCCTTTATTGCATTCCAAAGTCTCTGGAATAATTTTATGTATAGAAATACTCAGAAAATATCGTATTTTGGGAAGACTTATACCATACGTCCGGGACTATTAACGCTTCGGTTGATAGAGACGTTAACATACACCTGAGGCACTTAAAATGTTTAAGTCGTGTTGTAGATTTAGCGCCAAAGTATAGTAATATTGAGTTCAATACATTGTTATTGTACTGAGAGGGGGGCAAGATAATAATTTTTATTGAACATTAGGCCTCAAATATTGAACGTTTGAGAATCACTAGTTAACCAGTCTTCGATAGTTTCTAAGTATAAAAATATACCTTCCCATCCATCAGAAAATTACTTTAAATACAAACATAACTAAAAGAATCACCTGATTAATTATTTTAAAAAAATTAGTAGAGTAAATTAAGTAAAAAAAAATATTCAAGTTAAAGTATTTCGAAACTTTTGAAGTTATACTTTTGGCGAGATAGAGAAAAACGCTGATAGTAAAATTTTGCAATGCGCGCGCACACTGTAGTCTAATAACTTTGGAAGTTACTGAGGAATCTTGGCTATATGGGTGTCGATCGAATTTGAATTTGCGTGCATCCCCCCCACATGTATTTGATATCTATGTGCTTGTGGTTGGGATAGGAGAGGGCTTGCACACGAAAATATCAGTCCTCCATGTTATTCCTAAGGGGTAGGAAATGTTTTAACATGCCACTTTTTTGGTGCTAGGGGACTGATATTTGGGGGATCGTAATAACTATCGTTATGACCCATATCTCTTTGGACGCATCCCCCCGCTACAGCTTTTTGACCAATATCTCGGCACCCGAGTCTCACAGTCCTTTCGGACCTGGCTCACACTTTCGATCCTTCTCTCTCTGCTCTTCCAGTTATTATAATTTCATGCTCATAGGGCGATTTCTTCCTTAGTTTCTAATTGTTTTACACTTTTTTAAACTTTTTAAATTTGTTTAACTTCACAATATCTTGGCTCCTGTTTGAGTCCTGGATTTGAGATTTGAACCAACTGCTCCACTCATCGAGACCCATCCAGTCATCTACTTCATTCTCATTGGGTTTGAGGGGAAGGCTGAAGCACTAAAATATCATGCTTCCATGTTAATCCTATGGGGACTGGAAAAAACTTCACCCCTCTAAGGAATTGAGATTAAGACTTGGTTTTTGGAGCCCCACCATATTTTCGTATTAGCGCGAGCTTTAGGTGGAATTGGTTTCTTCCGGTGCTCCCCCTACAGGGCTTCTCCAATAATAACTCGAATCCAATGCTACCTTTGTCAACCGCACCGGCTGGATTCGATTGTTCTCCCTATGAGCATCCTAGATATATTTTTTCAGGACAATAGCCTCATTTCTTCACCGATATTTAACATTTCAAAGCTTTAATTTTTTTTTAAAAATCCCGCATACATCCGATGATTTTTGAGCTTCGTTAATGAAGCTCGAACCATAGGTTCTCCTCGTTATGCTCTTTCATCCGCATATTGTTCCTGTTGGGTTCAATTTTTCGATGACGTCACGATATTACAGAGATATTCTTTGGGATCACCTACTACTTTGTGTATCGTTGGAATGTACGTGACCATTTACGTCACAGTTGCTACCTCCGGCGTGAGTTAGTTTCGTTTTCCTCTCCCGAGCTAGTGCCGCCCCATTTGCAACTTCAGACTCGGAACAAAGGATTCCTCTTGTGATTTCGGACAACCAGGCTGAGTATCGAGTTCCTGGGTGTTCCCTGCTTATATTTTATTTAATTGTTTTCAATTATTTTATTATTTTAAAATGACCATAACTCGGGGGCTGTTTTAATTTCCTTAAGAACAATTCTTCCCTCCAAGACATTCAATATGAAGTCTCAGATGTCACATTCGGTTCACCTCATCTCCAAATACAGTCTGCCGAGCCCCCTCATGTTATTGGTCCTATTGTCCCTGTGCGGGGGTGGCGTTTAAATTTATTTAAATCGTGATTAATTAGGGTTTGGCTCGTCTGATTGCTTTAAGGTTTGTATCTTTCAACTCTGCTCATGACCACCTTTTGTCCTTTACCCAGCTTGCCCTGCTCAAGATTTTTAGAAAGATTTTTATCCTGTTACGCGAAAGAAGTATAACTTTTTACGTGCGTACATAAATACAAACACACTTTTTTTGGCTGTGAACATCTTATTTTTAATTCGAGTGGTTGCCTATCGAAGATTTTTATAGATCTCTATTTCGAAGGAAATTGAAATAAAACTTTCTTTTGATACCATACTTCTGTATGGGAATTTACGCTGTTCTGATAATAATTCGGTTTCTATTAAGGATTCTAAATGTCCTGATGGTAAAAAATCTCAGCACTAAGAAAGACTTGTGTTAGATAAACTAAATTTCGTGGGCGTGTTTATAAATCTGAAAGATGACTTCGATTCATTAGCTAGTATCACCATTCAGAACTTGCATAGATCAGGGTGGCTTTAGATGCCTGCTGTAAAGCACCCGAGCGTTATTTGCTTTTGAAATCCGACGTATTGAGTTGATTTTAATCAAGAATACCTTTAAGAAGACACAGAAGCCTTTTTCAAACGCTCACCGAGTTTAAACGAGGTCGGGTAACAGGGCTACGAGAAGGTAGATTTTCTTTCCGCGATATTGCAGAAAGATTTGGCCGGAATGTATCCACTGTACATGATTGTTTTTAGAAGTGGTCAATGTGGATGGTACTGCCTCAAGAAGACCGTGTTGTGGGCAACAACGTGGAACTACGGAGAGGGAAGACCGTCAAATTCGGCGTATGGCTGTGGCGCATAATATTGCGTCTGAAGCATAAATTTGGTCTTCATTTGGTATCACAGTGTCACAAAGAGCTGTTATCAATCGTTTTCTTCTTCTACAGCTCTGAGTGACACGCCCTGTCGCGTGTATTCCACTGGCTACAAGCCACTGTGATTTGAAACCTCAGTGGTGTGAATCTAAAGCTCCCTGGAGAACTGAGTAGAGATCTTTTGTGTTTTCTGATTAAATCAGTTTTTGCGTTGGTGCCTGTGATGACCATTTGTTGGTCGGAAGGAGCCCAAAAGAATGCCTGCAACTAAACTGCCTATGGTCTAGAAACAATAGACATACACCTGGAATCATTGTGTGGGGAGAAATTTCCTATGGTAGTAGAACTCTTGTGGTTAACCGAAACATACTGACTGCAAGTTTGTACGCCAGTCTTTTAGTTCAACTTATAGTTCTACCATTCATGACCAACATTTAAAGGGGAATTTTTCAACAGGATAACGCTCGATCTCACACCGCTGTTGTAACGCAACATGTTCTTCAGAGTATTGACATCTTACCTTGACCTACGAGATCCCTAGAGCTGCCTCCAATTGAGCCCGTTTGGTATATCATTATACGACAACTCCAACATTATCTACAGGTATCACTGGCTGTACCAGTATTGCCATAACTTGAGAGACAATCATGGAACTCCATACCGCAAAATGACATTCGACACTTTTATGACACAATGCATTCAAAGTTTTACAAGGTACACCGGCTATTAATGTAACAGCATTTCACATTTGAAATACATTTTCTTGAGCTTAAATTAACCAGTGATCTTGAAATATTAATAAAATTAACATGTTGATTAGACAATTTCATTGTTCCAAATTTATTATTCTACAATAATTTTTTCTTGGTGTTGGGATTTTTGATAATTCTTTTCAAATAATTTATATAGTGGTAAAAATAAACCGCCGCTTCTTTAACAAAGAAAGAATCAGAAGCCGGAATGAAGTGTATCCCATTTGATTAAATACGTGTAAAATCTCACCCTATGCTTCTTCAATGCACTATTGGGATTTCGGTTTAGTAAAACAAGCTTGAGAGAGAGAGAGAGAGAGAGAGAAAAGAACGACATCCAAGAACACTAAACGGATTTTGGAAACCGGTTCAAAAGGAATGGAGTAAAATTTGACTGACACTACATGGAAAAAGTTTACTTTTTTTTTCATGAAAAATTTGAAATAGAGCTATTGTGTTCAAGAATCATGGCTATCAGATAGAAGCAAGCTTACACAAAAAATACGATCCTCATTGATAAAAATTAACTACCAAAATTGTTTCTACATACAGTGTGAACGGCCTTTCTGTATAACACTTCACTGGGAAAAAGCAGTAATATTTAATGATATATGTTTGTACAAAAATTTAAAGAATTTTTATGTCAAACTTATTCCCTTTACATTGTCCTGAACACAGTTAAGACCATGATTTCAGTTGGAGAACATTATTATTCCTTTCTAATAATTACTCTTGGATATTCGAGAAATAAACAAGAGAAAAAGTTTTCTTTTCGCTCTGAAACAGGCCCCTAAGGTGTTTGTTGCTAATGGTACGTGCCATTGCGCGTGATTGGAGATAGATAGTCCGAAGATTTTCTTTCTTTGCAAAAAGAAACGGTTGGAACAAAAGGAATTTTCCTCCCTGTTTTCCACTCATCACCTGAAAGAAGCAAAAATCCAATTTTGAATGTCAAGGTGCAGAATTGTATCTTTTTTTGCAGTTGGTGAAAAAAGATTAAAAAAATATCGATTTTTGTGTTGCAAAAATATCGTTTGCTTTCAACTTTATTTCATTTTGAATCTTTATTAATCTTCAGCACAAAGAAATGGACTTATAGAAAAAAGGGAAGAGCTAAAAACTTTTTTAAAAAATGCCACGAAGAATAAGAATTGCATAGTTGAGGATTCCTTATTTAATATTCATTTTTTTCCTTTTTCATTTTCAACGTTATTTTATTCAAAGCATTTATTATTTCTATGCAAATTTTCAGCTTTAAAAGAGAAATTTAAAATAATGAACTCCGAAAACAAAGTTGTCCCACGAGGTAGTTTTGCATTTCATTAAGCGTTCTTTTGTAGAGGTAGATTATATTCCACTGACTTTTCCAGAACTTCTCGGAAGATGAAATGCTTATTCATCTCAGATATTCATTACTTATTTTCCTCGTCATTTACTTTTTGGAATAAAAATTTGCGGAAGAGCTGAAAGCTTTGAAGGGTCTTTAAATAAGTAATATTTGTTCTGCACTTTTTTTAATTTCCAAGGTTTATATAAGAATGAAGATTATGCATCTGAATACAGACTTGCTTGGAAAAATATTTTTTGAGAAACGAAAAATAAAATAAGTTTTGCTTATAAGTAATATAATGAGGTAAATTACCCATGGACTACATTCCTGTGACATCATAGTCACATGAAAACTACAATCACGTGTTACACAATCGACTCATATATTCTTGTTATGTCATAGCTGCATGATGATGCAATCACGTGTTTCCAGCGTATTAGTTTATATGCTTTGCTGTTGCCACCTTTTGCTTTTTAAAGAAACTTTTTTAAAAACAACTTATACATATAAAAACAATTAAGTCAATTCCTATACTTAGGTAAACAAAGAAAATTTTTTATTTAGTTACTTTTATTAAACAATTACAATTAATGTAAATATGTATATACATTATGACAGAATCACAATATTAAGTGACAAAAAAGGAAGTGATTTTCCTTGCAATTTTTCATTTTTCTTTCTATGTAGTGTGTTAGACTACTTTGTTTGTTTGTTATCGTTTATTCATAAATTAAATTTAATTATTCCAATAAAATAATGTTTTAAAAAAGAAATCACATTCTCAGAAATTAGGCTATCCCAGGTAGGATTCGAACCCACGACCTTTGGATTAGAAGTCCAACGCTAAGTCCATTGTGCTATAAAGATACAATGAGCGATTTTCCTTTCTATATACGATGTTGGACTATTACTGTTGTTTGTTACTGTCTATTCATTAATTAAAATTAATTAATGAATTAACATTTGTCAAAACTCTATTAACATCAGGTGTCATCCACTGCAAGTTTAAAAATATTTGAACTTGAATGGATGAATAGAAAGTATTTTATTAACGATTGAATATTTGAACAAGATACTATATAGCGAGAGAGTAAACTAATAGCAGGAATTGAAAAAGTACATGTTTGTCCACAGCATTATCGTTCACAGATAACCAAATAGCATTTGGTTTAAAAATACATGGCTGCTATAATAAGAATTTTTTACCTTAAATTTTTCGAAAACTTTTTAAGCATTTTAATATCTGAACATCTTATCCCAATTATTAAATTTGAAGTTTTATCTAAAATTTACAAATGCAAGTACAGTGTCAGTTTTAAATTTAATGGAGAACACGTAATTGCCTTTATCATGTGACCGTCTAAATCTTAGCCCATTATCCGTTGGGATAAGTTGACGGTAGACATTAGTTATTGCAAGACATTATTGCATTATGTGTTAGTACAAAATAAACTTTTTTAGCCTAATATACACACACATTTCGTTCTTTTTAATTATTTCTTTAAGTGAAACCTACCTGTATAAATTTAAGTGAATGAAAAAAAGCAAATTTAAAAGGCAAGGAATTCTAAGGTAAAAGAGTGAATTGCCATGCATTTTGCATTACTGTAAGCGAAATACTTACCTAAAGAAAAGTTGAGGTTAGAATTGGGGGGAGGAAGGGACCTCTTTTTATCTCGCCTCCCCCTGTTTCTTTTCATTTAAGTAAGTAATCCATCTGAAAGCCTATACTTCTTTGTCCCAGGCATCGAAGTTTAGTTAAATGTTTAATGTCTCGGCTTTGACAAAGTAAAATGTTGGGCTATGCAAAAAAAAAAAAAGTACCGGTGAAGTGTTTAAATTGTTTCTTTCTTGTAAGTTTCTTTTTCTTTTTGTGGAAATTGATCCACCACAGTTTTCTTGCCTTTGATTGTTTTAATACTTTACGTAAAATTAGATAATAGTTTTTTAAGAATTAAAAATATTGCCGTCAATTTTCAGTATAAGTTTGTATATACAAATGCTAGACATTTGGCCACTAGGCCATTAGTCTCGATCTTCCTTCCCAGTACTTAAGAACAATAGATTTAAAAGACAATACTGCCGTGAATTCATCAATAGAGTACTTATCCATGGACTCTTTAGAGTCAAAAAGACTACAGGCTGAATTGTCTTTTAGTCGAATTTTATAAAGATGCGAATTTAAGCAAACGTGCCGAGTCAAAAGACGAAATAACACCACGACTACAAGACGAGGAAAATCTGGAATGACTGGATAGGTAGGAGGCAAACCTCTTCTTAAATTCTAATTTAGTTAGGAGTTTTTCAGAGTTAAGTTATATGTTTACTATTGGTTTGTAGAATAGTCGTTCCCTTCTTTTACAGAAAATCGGCTGATTCATTTCCCTCGATGCCATTTGAGCAGGATTCGACTGTAAGACAATTGAGTCCCCCAGAGTGTTCAGAATCTGTCTACATTCATAAATTTGTTCGAAAGTGCAAATGTTATTGTTAGAGATAGCCTGCAAAGTGGGTTTGCCACCAGACAAAATAACAGCATGAGGAAAATAACTTTTCTGAGCGCTTAACTTATTCAAAGTAATAAATATAGCCTCAAATTTACCTTTAAAATTGGTAATATCTCTTCCCACTTCCTCTTACAGAAAACTTGTTACAATAAACTCCTGCACCAGCTTCAGTACCTCGTTCAGTGATAGATTCATCGATGTAAACATGCGTTCAGAGATTACTGGGATATCTTTTCTCGACAGTTTTTTTCAGAAGCGAGTCAATGCTGTGACAGATTTGGCTTTCACAAAAGTGCACCACGAGGAGGCCTGTCACGTACAGTTGATCTGAATTAATCTACATACTATATAAATAGAAAATATAACAAAATGTTTGCATGAAGAGAAGCTTTATTTTTCAAAAAACAAAAGGCATTTAAATAAACAAACACAAAACTAATGATTTGTATTCAACGCATGATGCTGGCTATACCTTTATGGATAAACAACATGCTGAATGACAATCGTCAAATTGGATAGAAGTTCAATACAGGAAAATGAGCTGTAGGTGCATTTTAACACAGTTTTTCTTTGTCACTCACTTATTTTCACCTTACTTATTTGTAAAAGAGTATATTGATTTCTAACAAAAATTTATGTTCTTTAAATAGTTTTCTGATATAATGGTATGAATTGGAATTATTTTTCAAAACAGATACAAAATACTAAATGAGTTTTACATAACAAAATAACTGGCTCTTTTTTTGCTCAAAAGGAAATCGCCAGACATGTAGAGCAGCGCTAGACACAAAACTTTTGCTTTTTACAAATAGCACGCCGTAAATTTCGCCATTCAGGAAAATCGCAATAAATCGGTCACTATTTCGCGTATCTCAACGGAACTTATTTATTTCATTGATATCTTACCCTCTCTGCAGAACAAATATACTAAAGATGTACTTTTATGTGACAATTAGTCATTTGACAGACTGCTAAAAACGTAAAAGTATGTTTCTCTCAATCAATGTAGTGAGAAATAAAAGCAATTTTTTCCAAGAGATTTTCTTTGACATTTCTCATATACAATATACTTTTGAAATAATCGTGGCCATTGGTAATGATTAACTAAAAGGGCGTGGATAGTATTAAGAGTTTCCCATAACGATCATGGCGGCGGTAGCCGAGTGGTCATGGTATCGGATCAAGGCTGGTCTTGTCACGAGATCGAGCCCAAGACCCGCCGTGTAGGAGAGCGATGCATGTTAAATCTGTCCAGAGCTCAAACGTCCTTCCGTTGGTGTAGTGTGGTAGAAGAGGAAGGCAACAGCTCAGGTGTCGTCCACCTCACTTGACCAGGGTTCAAAATTATGTGGTCCGTCGCCAAAAGCCCTCGTGTAGCTAAACAGTGCGACGTTAATATTCACTTACTCTCCCATAACGGTAATATTTTTATTGTTGATGTTGCATTGATGAGATTGACGAGGTAGTCCTTCCTTGAAAGAAATCTGGTTTGTTGTGCATGTAGACACACACAAACATACACATGTTAAACACAACGCATCCAAATAAGAAAACACAACACACAACTCAACACAGAAAACACACAGCACAAAAATACATACGCGCGTTACATGGTATAGAGAGATTTGCCACAGAGTATCGGTTACGGTTAGTCCCGTCAGGTGGGCAGCCATTAATTATTTACACGCGAGTCTTAAAGGCCAGGGGACCATTTCAACTTTAAAAGATTGCTTAGAGAAATTAAAGAAAATTATTAGAATTATATTTAATTTTAATAAAAGAAACCCCCTCAGTTTCAGTTGTACATGACTATGCAGACAACGGATGTTTTTATCACTGCACGTTTTGGAGGTGCTGGTCTAACATTTTATTAATGAATTGACAGCATTAAACTTTTACGAAGGTGACATTTATACATAATCACGCATGGCTGCATTCAATAGTATATCTTATAAATATTAGTTTAGGGAAAAATAAATCCATTATTTTTTCGGTAGATGGTTGTAGTGTCGATATCTCGTGAAGTTTCGATCAAACAATTTCAAATTTATGCTCGTTGTCAAGATGACCATTCACACTAAAAAAAATTTTTTTTTTGTTTGGTCCATTCAGTTGTGAGTTACAGGGTGGTAAAAATGGAAGTCAACAAAGAGAAATTCGGTTCTTTTTAGTTTTTCTTTCTTAAGGTATCCGAATACTTGCGACAAACTCTTTTTGAAAACATGGAGATATAGGAATTTTTTCGTGGTTTTTAGATTTATTTAGTATATTTTAAGGAAAAAATCCTAAAATACAAAACAAAGAAATTTATTGCTATTAAAATGGGAAAAAATTGGTAAAAATTTACAAAAATGGGGCCCGCTCTGTACAAAAATTTTATGAACGAATTCTCTATTTTTCACTTTTGATGTGTTACTTAGTTATTCATGGTTGAAATGACCTTCAGGATATGAGATATTTTAATTTTTACAAAAACTAGAGCATTTATTTTAGAGACTATATGAAATTGCTTTAAAAAACAGTGATTATATTCACATAAAGGACTGTAAATTTAGAAATAAAACAGTGATTAATAAATCTGAAGGTTAAAACACTTCTACTGTTATACAAAACATAGACAAAAAATTTCAGCAAATTTTTTTCAAAACTTTTTGAGCAATCGCTGTCCCCGTTTGAGCTTTTCGAAAAAAAAAACCACATTTCGAGTAAAACGCATTTTAAAGTTTGGCATCTTGTGTAAAGTTATGGCATCTACTTTTACTAAAACACATCTAGTTTTTGTTCTAAATGAATAATAAAAAACTTGGTATTTTCATTAAGATAACCTATAAAATAATCATAAAAAAATTTGTCAATTTTGAAAAAAAATCATGATTTTAGGGTAGGTGGATACCTTAAAGGCGAAAATGCAAGTCAGGTGGCTGAAATTACGAGTGGTGTTTATGGTGTCGATACTGCAACATCTAAGTACGTACAATTTTGGTTTCATCGATTTCGTTCAGGTATTTTTGATGTTAAAAAGATGCATCTCGCACAGGCAGGCTCGTCGTCGAAAATGTCGATAAAATCACAGAAATAATCGGTTGACCGGCATGTTAGTAGTCGTAGCATCGCCAAGGAGCTAAAGATAGACCATAAAACAGTTTTAAGCCATTTGCGCAAAGTTGGATTCAAAATGAAGCTCCATGTTTGGATGGCGCACAAATTAACACCAAAGAAACATGATGGGTCGAATTTCCATCTGCGAAGCCTTGGCCAAACGAAATGAAATCGTCCCATTTCTTCAATGGATGGTGACTGGGGATAAGAAATGGGTCACATACTACAATATCGTGAAAACGATCGTGGTGAAAGTGCGATAAACTTGCTCAAACGGTGGCCAAACCAGGACTAACGGCCAGGAAGGTTCTACTGTGTATTTGGGGGACTGGAAAAGAATCGTTTAATAGGAGTTGCTTTCGCATGGCCAAACACTAAATTCACATCCCTACTTTTAACAAGCTAGCGATTCACCAGAAACGGTCACAATTGGCCAACAGAAGAGGAGTTGTGTTCTATCAGGACAACTCCCAGCCACACATTTCTGTAGTGATTCGCTAGAACCTCTGGGAGCTTGGTTCGGAAGTTTTAATGCATCCACCATATAATTCTGATCAGGCGCTAACCGATTACCATCTTTTTCTCGCATTGCAAAACTTCCTGAGTGATAAGAAATTGGGATAAAGAGAAGATGGTGAAAATCGTTTGCTAGATATTTTCACCAATAAGGGCCAATATTCCTATGAGAGAAGCATTATGAAGCTACCTTTAAAAGGGCTACAACATATGCAGCAAAACGGTGAATATTTTACCCAAATAAATATTACCTCTAGACTTATGAAACCACACTATGACATGTACTAGAATATAATCAAGTTATTTGTTGTAACTCTCGTTTATGATTTACAGTTAAGATACTGGAAGTAAGAATCTATACCTTACAAAATACTTTATGTACTTTTCTGCAATTCTGTTAATTTTACGATTGGATAAGTTAAATTATATTACAGAATGAGTGAGCTTTTTTAAACTGTGTTAATATTTAATATTCTAATGCAGTGCTTATCAAAATTTACATGCTTGTGACGCAGTTTTCAACCATAATATCACCCCCTTTCTTCGCATAATAACCATGAATAGAATGTAATAATAATGTATTATGACGAAAGTCTACAATACAACTCTAATTATAAACCGTACACATTAACAAGATAAGACTAAATTTGGTATATATTCTTTAAATATGACAAGCCCATGGAAGTCACTAGTAAGTTTTAAACGTGGCCGCATTAGCCGAGTGGTATAGGTATTGGACCATGGCTTGCCTTTTCTCGAATTCGAGCCCAGTACCACTAAAGACCCGCCGTGTAGGGCAGCGATGCACGTTAAATCTGTTGAGAGCTCAAACGCGTCCTCCCCTTGGTGTGGTGTGGTAGTTAGGAGAGAGGGGTGCCAGCTCAGGTGTCATCCACGTCACTTGACCATGGTTCAAAATTACGTGGTCCGTCGCCAAAAGCCCTCGTGTAGCTAAACAGTGCGACGTTAATAATCAATCAATCAATAAATCAGTAAGTTTTAAACACGTCTTAACTTAGTACTAATAAATTGATTGTCAAATACATTGCGTAGTACTGATACATTTATATTAAATCAATATAAATGTGTCAGAATGTATTTTGTTTTGCTTCTTTTCAGTCAATCGATATTTCTTTTTTAAATCTTCTATTTTCGACTTTCCGATATGCTCGCGCCCCCTTGGGGGTTGCGCTTCATTATTTCAGAAACGCTGCTGTAATGTTAAGTTACAGAAAATTGCTGACGAGCTCTAATACAGTGATTCTCAAAGTTTCAATATTCGCGACCCAATATTCAATCATAATTTTCATCGCCCCCCTCATACAATAACTATGCATTGAATTCAATAGTACTATATTTTGATGCTTAATCTACGATACGATTTTAACCTCTTAAGTGTCACAGGCGTATATAAACATCTAACTCAAGTGCGCTAATTTCACTGGACGTATATATACGTCTTTTTGAAGTACGATATTTTTTATGCACTGTTATCCATAAAATTATTCCGAAAGCTTTGGAATTAAATAACAGGACCTTTACAGTGTTAGCGTTGAATTTACTCATTTCAGAGGCTCTTTTTTATTGCCTTTATTTATTCCTTTTCTCCCCGTAACTTTTAATCGGCAGTTAAGGATATATTATAAACCATACGAATTACCCAGATAAGTGTTAGTTTTTGTATGTAATTTTGCATATAATTTTATATTTGACAAGCCCATGGGGTCACTGGTAATTATTAAACTTGTTCTTAACTTCGTATTGGTAAATTAATTATAAAATACATAGTGTAACACTGATATATTCATATCAGTGTAAATATGTATTTTATTTTTTATGTCAGAATGTATTTTGTTTGCTTACTTTCAGTAAATTAAAAATATTTTTTTAAATAATCTTTTGTTTTTAACTTTTATATTTAGAATTGTATTGAGAAACGCTGCTCTTATAGCTATTATCAACATTACAATAGTTTGGTTCAAATTATGCTTAATGCTATAGGCCTTTTCTTAAGAACATTAGTACAAAATTTTTTATTTCTGCTATGAGAAATAACAATGCTTAACTAAAAAAATGTGATTATAAATATTTTTACATAAAAACATACGATTCATTGCATTACGTCTCTACAATGAATCTAACCCACTGAGTATATATACACTGCTGGACAATTGCTAAGGACGGATCACAAATTGCTATGTAGCATAACATTAAGCGAGACATGAGGCCTAGTAGGATAAAATATAGTTGCCACACTGTTCAGACATTAGAATAAAGAATATGTATTGTTCTGGAAAGTACAAAAGCTGTGAAACATCTGAAAGAAAAAAAAATGTTCATTTGATCTGCGTACGGAGAAATGGAACAATGCATCTAAAAGTCAGCAGGCACCTTAAAGAAAGGTATCAGTACGGGATATGTCCGCCGTGGAGTGTGATGCAACATTCCACATGTCGTACCATACTTTGCACAACATTATCCAGCAGCTGTTGAGGCAATTTATCCCATTCCTCTGTGAGTGCACGGATGAGGGTGTTCTTGTTTGTCGGAGGATAGTTTCGACCAGCAACTTGCCTCCCCAAAATATCCCACACATTTTCAATGGGGTTTAGATCTAGAGAACGCGCTGGTCATACGAGACGTTGAATACCCTCGCTGTCTAGACAATCCTGAACAGCGAGTGTTCGATGACATGTTGCGTTGTCGTCCATAAAAACAAATTTATCACCGACAGCACCACGGAAAAGACGAACATGAGGAAGTAGAACTTCATCAATGTATCGTTGGCCCGTCATAGTCCCATTTGCAACCACATGTAGGCGCGTGCGGCCATTGATCATGATGCCGGCCCAAACCATGATACTGCATGTCGGATATCGGTCCTTTTCCTGGATATTTTCTGGACGATAAGCAGTACCACTCTCGCGCCAGATCAGTTGGCGTCTACAATCCGATGACAGACTGAACCTACTCTTATCTGAGAATAGTACGCATGTCCAGTCCTGTTCAGTCCAATTGTGATGCTCACGACACCATTACAAACGGGCAGTACGGTGCTGTCTGGTCAATGGGACACACACAACAGGTCTGCGTGCGTATAGTCCTCCTTCCCTCAAACGTCTGGCAACAGTTTTTCGGGAGATCTGCTTTCCTGAGGCAGCAAGAAACTGATTTGCCACCTGCTGAGCTGTGGTGCGCCTGTTCCTTTTTGCTGATAGGACGATATATCTGTCTTCTGCAGGCGTCGTACTTCTAACACGACCTCCTCCGTGCCGTCTACTACACATTCCAGTAGTTTTAAATGACTTCCACAGCCGTGAAACAACGCTGTGAGCGATGTCGAACTCCCTGGCAACATCTGTTATTTTTCGCCCTTCTTCGATCTTTCCAATAATTCGGCCACGCATAAAATCATCTATGTGATGTCGGGAAGACATGCCAAAAATTTTAAGTTCGTCTATTAAATCTTTCCTGTAAAACTTTGACTTGAAACAACATTTGTCCACTCGCGTCAAAACCTTTAAAGCTCTTATGAACGCTATCACGTGATGAACAGACGTGGAAAAAAAATTTGCATACTCATACTTCTTCTTACTAGTATCCCGCACTTATTCTAATTTTCCCCATTTTGCTTCCTTTCATTTTGTGATTGCTATGGATGATAGTGTTATCCGTCCCTTGCAATTGTCCAGCAGTGTATATATAATATTGGTTTCCAATTTAGTACGAGTGAGGTAGCAGTAGAGCACAGATCACATGGCTGGTGGATTTCCTACCTAAATGAGGTAGGAAATCCACCAACGCTGGTGAGATAATTGCTCTTGCCTAATGAAATACGTGATTCCCTGGAATTCATGTTTCTATCTATTCTCACAGGTACAGGAAGAAAAGCACGTAGGGTGAGAAAATGAAAAGTAAATGTGTTCTATCTGAAAAAAAGAAAATTGCTTTTTCTTCCCTGTGTACTTGGATTGTTTGCTTCTGATGAATGACTGTATGAACACCATAGATCTTCGGGAAGATATATATATATATATATAAACACTGGTTGCTATTTGATAAATCTAAAGGATTCCGAGAAAACTCTACGTATGATTAGAAAAGACTTTACTTTTGTATTTTTACAAGACTAGAAACTTTTATTTATCTTTCTGCCTGGCGGGTTTGTTGTTTCCTTTAAATAAAGGACACTATTTTTCAAGGTCTTTTTTACTCGAATAAGAAAAATAATAGCCGATATCTGTCCACTTTGCTGTATATTTCATGAGATTTTGGTAAAAAATAATGAATAACTGTACACTTACTGCTTTCAAGTTATTGAGAAAGAGATATTGAAGTCCTAGCTTTATGCTTTCGATTGCATTAAAATATCCTTTTGGACCAGGGCTTGATTTAAAAAAAAGAATTGAATTTCTAAAACGGAAGTATACAAATGTTTCAGCGCCCCCCATAACTTACCCCATTCCTTCTTGAGAGTCAATTACCCTAATATCCGATCTTAGCGGATCGCTATTCAACAAAAGAAATATAAAATTTCAAGTCGTAGGTTTGAGAGTTACAAAATTGGATCTGTTTTGTTCATAACGCCTTCTTAATGTGAACCGTCCAATCCGAAGTGTTGATATCCATAATCCCCCTTCTTGGCGGAGATCTACTCAACAAATGAAGCATGCGTACATAATTTCAACTCGGTAGGAATCTAATATATCAAAAACAAGATTTTTTTTATTAAATACAGTCGAAACTCTATATAACGAACCTTTATATTGTGAATTTTTCTATTTAGCGAACTTTTTCCTGGAACCTTAAACATTTCACGATTTTCTTCGTAAAATATCCTCTCTATAGCGAAGTGCATTTTCTATGTAACGAACTTTTTCTTTTGTGGTTCAATTTCTTTTCTCCCTATTTTCAAAGTATTTCTGAACATTTAAAGTTATTCTCTCTTTTAACAAATTTTATGGTGGTCATTAATCTTGAACTGGTTTTATTCGATCCTAACTCGCCGAGAGCAATACAGTTCTAGATGTTTCATGCAAGAAGTGCACATGTAACCCCCATTGTTCAGTTCACAAGAAATATCTTCAATATCCCATTTCACACTCAATGTTGTCCTGTATCCCCGTGTTCTAGTTATAAAATAATGTGTGTTTAATATTACTTGTATGCCTTACATTAGAAAATGTTCTTAAAATTCATTAATTTTAATGTAAAATTGTTTTTTCTTAATATTGAAAATACATTGTATTCTTTGACATTCTTTGTCCTTGTTATATCCTTGCAGTTTTTCTTTCTTTTTTGATGAGTAAGATATGTAAAATAAACATATATTACTTTTTAAAAAGGTGTGAATGATTACTTTTTTTGGTATATAGTGTGTGACGGGCTCACGCGTCTTTTCTTTAACATGTCTTTTGGGCTCTGGCCCAGAATTAATGGCAACTCTTTTTCAACCAAATCCAAGAAGTGAAGTGTGAATGAAAGATGCAAATGAACAAGCTTTTAAATATCGGAACTTAGAGTAAACGAGATGGCAATGTATGATAATTGTTGGCAGTTTGTGGCAGTTGATGGCAAGTAGAGAAATGTTAATTTAGTTCGTGGTTCAAGTTTGGATAAAGATACGTGGCGGTGATTAGAAGTTATAAGTGATTGAATATATGGAATACAAGTTGCACACCAGTGCATGCAAATAAAGACAAGATTGAACATAGGACAATATTGTTTGATTCTTTAAACTGCAACAAGGTAGGACTGACTATTTAATATTAGAATCAGTGATTGAATTATAATCGAGTTTAAGCGGTTCAGTTATTGATAGTGGTCCAAATTAGATTTAGTCGCTTATCTATATATATTGTGTGTTGCGTATTTGTGCATCGTAGAATCTCTCACATTAATTATTTTAATTTAATTTGTTAAAGGTTTATGTTGAATATCTTAATAAATTCATATTAAGATAATAATTCCTTCCAGTTCTTTCGTTAATCCTACACCTCTACTTCACGCTGACATTCCGAGAGATATTCTCCCAAGGGGGAATGTCATAAGTGTGTGTGTTCACATTAATTTAAAATTTGTTGTATGTGGTTTATATAAAGTATATTAAACGTTGAACCTCTATTGAATTTTCCATGTAATGAACTTTCCCCGGGATTTTTGCAACTTCGTTATATAGAGGTCCGACTGTATATAATTTTTCCTTGGGAATCAATTTCTGCATTCTTAGCGGATTTCTGCACAATAAAAGAACAATGCTTACCCAAGTTTCAAATGTGTAAGAGTCTATTAGTTCAAAAACATGTTTTTTTATTTATACGTCTCGTTCTTCAAGCTCTCGTCTGTAAAGCTGCTTCACCTACCCCCTTTAGGTGAATTACGTGGTCCGTCGCCAAAAGCCCTCGTGTAGCTGAACAGTGCGACGTTAATATTCAATCAATCAATAAATCAAACCCCCTTTAGGTGAATTTTCGCAAAACCCATTCTTAGCGGATTTCTATTCTGCTGTGTGTAAAATTTTAAGTCTGTATGTGTTATAACTTCGAAGAACTCAAGAAGAGAATCATTTTTCTCCGTCTTGTATATAGATTTATTTTTCATATTACTTTGTGATAGTTACAAGTACACTATGTTCAAAGACCTCTGTTCGATTTTATAGTGACAAATGGAATTTTAACTTCCCAAGTTACAAAGAAAGTAGAATATTTATTTATGTTTTTTTTTTCCTTTTTAAATTGAACAAGTAAAATTAATAAAAAAAAAATTAAGCCAATTCCTACTTAGATCAACCAAGAAACAACATTTTAGTTTAGCTACTTTTTACGAAACAGTTACAATTAATATAAATATTATTATTAATATCATATTGTCATCTAAAACAATTGTATGTATAAAATTTCAGTTCAACTGAATGCTTTAAAACGTAAAAAAAAAAAAAAAAAAAAACCTTTTCAAGTTTTGACCCAATTTGTCAAAAATGATGCCAACGTGGCTGTATTTGTAATGCTTTGAATAATTAGTTCTTAACAATTAATTTTTATTAATTATAACTAAATTACTGTATTGTCATTCAAAATAATCATTATATAAAATTTCAGCTTATTTGAGCGCTTTAAAGTGTATTTTATTAACAATTGAAAATTCCACCATGATAAATAAATAAATATATAGTGTGAGCTAATAGCGGAAATTGAAAAATAAACTTATTGTAATTAACAAGTATTCGATTTTTATGACGAAGTGAAATGGATATTAATATTGGTTGATTTTGCCACCTATGAATGTAATGACTTTCCTTTTCTGTTCTTAGAACTGTTAGAAAAGGAAAAAAGTCTCAAAACAAATTTTATTTCCTCCGAGAAAAATGCATGAACAGTCAATAAGTGAAAGCTCAGGAGAAAAGAAACAGCTTCGCTTGGACGACTTCTTACCCGGAAAATCCTTCCGAAAGTGAAGACCGTGACAATAAATTTTATTTTTGGCTTCTCCGTTGGGAGAGGCGAACGCAAAAAGGAACACCTTCGAAATATTTTATGGCTTGAAGTGCCTCTAAGGGATGCCTCTCCCCTGCAATATTCCTTCAGCTGTGTTTGAATGCGGAAATGCTTCGTAAATACGATATCATTTTTGAATTTTATGGGCACATTATAAAAATATTTTCTTCTTTCAAATACAGAAGTAAAATGCCTCTGAGTTTTCTCTTTTACCTTTTGAAGGACTAAAAGTGCTTTTTCTAATGTAAAGTACCATCGAACATATCGCAAGTATCATTTTTATGTGGAGAAAAAGCGAAAATGAATTGAGAAATTATTTCTTTTATTTTCTTAATAAAATAATTTTATTTTGAGTAATTCTTAATAAGTAGTTAAAGCTTTGTTTGAATTTCACAAATAAACATTTTTTTATTGATCTCTATGTATTTCTATAGTTAGCAAAATCTATAAAATGTGTTTCCTATTCTGACGGTTGCAAAATTGAATCTGTTCTTATTTTACTGTAATTAGAGAGAAGATTTATTCTTAATATCATTACAATCCTATGTTGGGTATTGAAAACATGGATTCTATTGATCATATTAAACGTTTAATATTGGTTTTTTTCAATTCCTACTATTAGCTCACTCTGTCTCTATATATTTATATATATATTTATCTTGTTCCAGTTTTCAATCGTTAATAAAATACTTTCTATTTATCCAATCAAGTTCAAATAAATGTTTTTATACTTGTAGTGGATGACACTTGATGTTAGCACAGTTTTTTCAAATATTAATTCATTAATTAAATTAAATTTAACTAATTACTGTTTTTCGACGCCAACTTAGATTCGTCTCCATTGTTGTAACAATGTAACTTTTGAAACACATAATGACAAAAGTTGGCATTGAAAATCGATTTTTCATCCGAAATAGCCAAACCAGGTGTACAATGTTACAACATTGCAGACCCGAATATATATATATATATATATATATATATATATATAATATATATATATATATATATATATATATAATAATTCCCTCTAGCATTCTTTTAATTAACTCTTTTAATAATATTGAAATAATCTTTTAATTATTTGGTTCTACACTAACACCCTGATTTTAATCTTAATCGAGTACTCTTATTGCATCAGACATCCCAATCCCACCCATTCTATCCAATCAGGGCGGTTATTACGTCATAAGTACTTGTACTATAAAAGCCGAAACCTTGTGTAATCTCGCTCTCTTCTCCTCTTTTCTCTTCCTTCTTGCCGTCATCATGTAAAACTGTACATAGCTGCTCTTTGTGTTTGTGTTGTGCCCTCCAAGATGTTGCTATTGTTTGTCTCCTGTCCACTTTGCTTAATATCGTCGCAAGTTTGTGTGTCTCGTCAACGTGGAAATATACCGAAAATTTGTCCTAAGCTTTGATGCGTGCTTCAAAATAAAGATGTCTATTCACCAAAGATGTGTTTAATGAAAACCTACAAACACACTCCCCAAAATATACCACTCGGCCAATATTTTACATATATATATATATATAATCATCAATTCAAAGTAGTAATTGACTTAATTTTTTTTATATTACTTATTTAACAACAAGTAACTTACTTGTTTACAACACTGTTTACAAGTATTAATGATATAAAATCTCAGGAATCTACTACTGGCATCTTTTTCACGCCGTCTCTCCATATTCATCCTTCTTCCTCTAAAGAGAGATATTGACTCCATGGTGCAGAAGTGCCCCCTTTTGGTCAGTCAAATAATCGCTGTAAGTTAATTCTTTACAATATTATTGATACCTTTTAGGTTGAAAGGGAATATAATTTGATTTATAGGCTATGTTTTTTCATAATTTTCATAATAAAATAATCGAAGTATTTTGCATTTGTATAATTTCCTAAAATCAATGCATATTCATCTACATCTGAATATACGTTTGCGAAAATATTTCACATTACAATAAACGAAATTGCAAGGAAAGACCCACCGTGTAGGGAAGAGATGCACGTTTAATGTGTTGAAACCTCAAACACCTCCCGTTGGTGAGGTGGGGTAGTTAGGAGAGGCGGGCTCCAGATCAGGTGCCATCCTCGTCATTTGACTATGATTCAAAATGACGAGGTCATTCGCCAAAAGCCCTCGTACAGCTGAACACTCACTCTGACTAAATTTAATTTCAACCGCATTTCGATGTAATCGTTCATTTGTAAATTAACGTTTCTATAAACATTCAAAATCCTGTACAATTATATATAATTAAAATCCAAGATGTTTTCCAAGACGTTGGAAATGTAAAAATAATCAAAAATACACGTATTTTCTCTTTAAATCAAAAGATCACTTACCATAACACTCTGCAAGTATCACTTTGCATTAAATCTTAACACAAAATCGAGAAGGATATGCTTTTACTCTGAAAGTAAAATTTTTTTGAACAAATGAAACAAAGATTATTTTGCGAACATACTCACATCCCACTTATTTTATAGACCGGGGTAGCTGAGTGGTCATGGTCGTGAACTCGTGTACAGTTTAATTTCTGTGAAGTCGTGGGTTCATGTTTTGATGCCACTTAACACCCACCGTGTAGTGTAGTGCTTTTCAAACTTTCAATATTTGCGACCCAATTGATTCAATCATAATTTTCATCGCTCCTACTCCACACAATCACAATGTATTGAATTCATTAGTACTATACTTTGATGCTAAACCTACAATACGACATTAACCTCTTAAGTGCCGCCGACGTATATAAGCATATCGATCCGGCAAATCGTTAATTGCCTCGGACGTATATATACGTCTTTTCGAAATACGACGCCTTTATGTGCAATGCTATCCATAAAATTATTCCGAAGGCTTTGGAATGCAATAAAATGACATTGACAGTGTTTTCAAAGGATGTGCTTATTTTAGAGAATTTGCTTATTTATTCCCCCCCTACCTCTCATATGCTCGCCTACATATAAAACGGTGGCATCCATGTACACATGGAGTACGTGCTAGTTAAATCAATTGGTTCGAAAGTCTTGTGGGCTGAATCACGAGTGCAGGGAACTAGAGAATATTTCCCTCCCCTTCAGTTCCATGCCTAAATTGTGGAGTTGGTTTCTCCATCTATCGTTCCTTCGTTGAATTTTGTCAAGATAATTCGTACTGTCACCTGTATGGTTCTCAATGCCAGCGACAGGCGTACTTCTAGCCCCTTACCACGATGAATTTCGTGGGCCTCGATCCGACTCCGTCAAAAAGGTGGCATTAGAAACAACAACAACGGTGGCATTGGGGAGAGAATTTTTAATCGGCATATGACCCCCATGGGCTTATCATATATAAATTTATAAACAAAAATTAACAATTATCTTGATAAATTGTACAATGGGGGTCACTGGTAATTATTAAATTTGTTCTTAGCTTAGAATTGTTAAAGTAATTACGAAATAATTTGCGCAGTACTGATATATTTATAAGTGCGTTCTATCAGCTTAAATGTGCACTTTAATTTTTTATGTCAGAATGTATTATGTTTGTTTACTTTCCGTAAATTAATAATTTTTTAAAATATTTTTTTGTTTTCGACTTTTTGATAGGCTCGTGCCCCCCTCGTAAGGTTATCACGCCCCTCTAGGGGGAGGCACGCCCCGCAGTTTAAGAAACACTGTTGTAGTGGGATTTATGTAAGCTAAATTTGTCGATGTTCCTCTTATTGGCGTGGGGTGGTTTTGCTTATTCAGGTGTTCTCTTCACTTAATCAAGATTAAAAATTACCAAGTCCATGGCCAACAACCCTCGTATTATTGCATAGTGAGACGTTAATAAGGAATCAGGGAGTCAATCAATTACAGGTAAGCAAAGAATATACTTAGAATGTGGCAACACCGAACTTAGTATTGAAATTAAGCGATACATATTTGGCTGAGAAAATAACTAATAGGAGTATATTTAAGCGGACGTCTAATTTAAGTGCACATTCAAAGTTTGTACATTTTTTGCACCTTGAATTACTGCAAAATTTATTTTTATAATTTTTTAGTCAAATAATCACTAAAAATTTAAAATTAATGAATGTTTTAATTACCTTCAGGATCCTTAACAGATATCTGTGGACTAAAATAAACATCCTTTTTCAAACCAAAGTAACTTAGAAATAAAACAAAACAATAACTTAAAACTTTTACCACAAGATAATAATATATATTTACATTATTTCTCAAATTTTCAGAGAATGTGAGAAAAAATTAAAAAAAGTTATAAAGAAATAAAAATTGCGGACGATTTTTCAAAAATAGGAAAATCTGGATTTTTCATCACGGAGGACTCTGAAGGAGAAAATTGATCAAAATTTACAAAATTAATTTTACTTTGTATAAAAATGTTCACTTTTGAAGTTATACTAACTTTTGAGAAATTTAGAGAAAAATATTTTTAAAAACAATTATAACGAACATTTTAAAATTTTAAGAAAAAATAAACTAAAATTTAAATAAAAATAATTCTAATTTTTTTTTGAAAATTGATGTATAAGTTATGAAGAGCCTTATCTTGAACACGTGTATGAAATTTCAAATTGATTTCATAAATAGTTTCTGTGAAATCCTGCGTAGAATCTAATTTTTTTGTCTTACGAAAAATGAAGTTGAAAGAAAAAAAGACAGAGTTTTTGTTTAAGTTTTCACTACTTATTTCTCAATAACTTCGGAAATTTTCAGAGTATCAACACAATTTTGGTACCAAAATGCTCAGAAGTATTGAGGCTTTAACATAAATGTTTTTGAAAAAAAATTGAAAAATTTGAAATTTAAGAATCCTCAGAGTTCTTAAAATGCAAAAAAAATTTAAAGCAAATGACATATTGTTTCTTCAGTTTTACTCTATTTTAAAGTTTATACATAAATGTTCCTTATGCATAAATAAATAAAATTTAAAAACTGATTTTCTTAAATTAGTAGAATAAATATTGGCGATATACATACATAGCTTGTGTTTGAAAGTAAATTCCATTACACTGCTGTCTGCCACTCAAGTTAAAACAATAAAAAATTCTACCCGTCAGTTTATTAGCTTTCCTTAAATAAGTTACTTTTTAAGCTTGAAATGTCTTCCTTAGAGGACAAATAGGGATGCAGTTATTAACTCAGCTCTTGCTCACAAGAAATATTAATGCGAGGTATCCATTTACCATGCCATGGCGTGTGACAATTTAAGCTCCGACAGCTCTGGAGATTTGATCCTTCGTTAGGAGTATCGAATGTTAAGGATACAGTGCACCATGACACCAAAGAATGGAGCTTGGACTAGATAAACGGAGGAGTAGAGAAAATTTATAGCTAGAATAATTACATACAAGGATTATTAATTGACACATAAGGACACTTTATTCTGAAAATTCCAAGGGTTAATGTCAATCTACATTAATGTCATGGATAACCTTATTCAAAGGAAGATATCTTCATTTATTATACTTGAACTATACTATTCTGTATCAGTAATGATGTGCTAATTGAATCAAAAGATTAAAATTCAACAATTTTACTTTTCCAATTTTAAATGGCAGTTAATAAAGGTTTGCATTAAAAAAAATTGGAGGATTATAAAAATATTAGATAAGGTATCCGACTACTCACGGCATTTTTTTTAAATGGAGATATGGAGATTTTTTGTGGTTTTTAGATTTATTTGGTATATTTTAAGAAAAAAAGGCTAACATTAAGAGGAGAAAAATAAATTCTTGCTACTAAAATGGGTAAAAATTGACAACAAATTACATAAACGGGGCCCATTCTGTACAAATAACAAGTGAACAAATTCTCAATTTTTCAATTTTGATGTATTACTTAACTATCCCTTTTTGAAATGACCTTCAGGATAAGAGATTTTAATTTTTACAAAATTTAGAAAACTCTATCTTAGTTTTTATATGAATTTGCTTACAAAAACCGTGATTATACTCGCATAAGGGACTGTAAATTTTGTAATAAAACAGTGATTGATAAATATGAAGGTTAAAACAATTTTCAATGTTTTTGTGTTAAAATTTTAATTAAAATATCAGAACAGTTTTTCGCGTTGAATTGTCGAGAGCCGAAAAAAATTAAATTTACAAGGTATGACCCCCAAAAAAGGAGATTGAGTAATAGCTTGAGAAATGAGTGGAGTTGCCAACAACTGTTTTTACGACATTATCTCATACACCTCCTCTATCAATATAGCCAGCGTCACCTTAATCGATCCAGCCAGTTGGGAGTACTGCGTCATTGCGTGAACACGTGCAACCGCATTCTGCCGAAAATATGGCGAATCAACATCAAGTTTCTTGGGAAATTAGCCACGATAACAATTCCGATATTAACCAAGACTTATGGAGAGGAAACTTTGTCTATAGCATATGTATTTGAATGGTATAAGAGGTTTTCAGGAGGAAGGGTTAGTGTAAAAAGATGATGAACCTACTGGGCGCCAAAGGGAAAACGATTGCAGACTAAAACATAGCCGAAATATAACCTAAATAACCATTTAGTTGCAAGTCCTCCCTTGAGATTGGTGTGGAAGGTCCCTGACTAACTCCAGGGTTCTCCCTCAAAATTGGGACAAAATCGAGCCAAAACGTACTGTCATCTGAAGGGAAACTCAAAGCTACGGCTATTGATAGGCGTATAAATAGCCCTTTGCCGCGATGAATTTCGTAGACCTCGATCTGACTACATCAGGTGGCATTAGCAACCACAGGTACAAGTGGCATTAGCCGCAACAACAAATATCAAGTATATAAGCAATTACTAAACAAGATTTGAATAGATAAAAAAGATTATTTCGATAGAAAATACACCTAATAAGAAATATAACATTCACTACCCTGATAACATTTCTCAATCGGTGAAAGGGAAATGAAAATGTATGCGTAACAGTTACCTCGCTTTTTTGGAATGTAGTTAAACATTTACACATGATTAGTAGTATTAGTATAATGTTTGCACAAGGTGGAAAAAGGATTAAAAGTTACAATTATTTGAGAAAATTCAGTTCTTTCTTTTAATAAAAATGATTCCCATTACAATTAATTCTTTATGTATAATATACATTGACACTTTTAAATAATATCATAAATTCATTTTCCTGTAATGTTACTGTTAATGCCCTTCTACAGATCTTGGTTCGGAAATTAGTTAGTTCAGTTTTGAGACTATTCCGTGATCATCTCTTGGAACAATTAAATATTCCAGAAAGAATACTGCTATCCGCGTATCGGTTAACGGTTAATTATCGCTTCCGGACGAAGAACAAAAAATGGAGGGTGGGCTAATGAGTCCGCCCACTCTTATCAGTTAAGTGCAGGGGAGTAACATGCTCCTTATTAATTCGTGGTAGTAAAATTCCGGAGCATTTTTGGTTTACAGACCGTAAAACGGAAAGTGTTAATTTCGCGGCCGCAATTAAAAACTTGAAAGATGAGAGATGATGTTAAAATCCTGTGCTCCATGTAGCAGATGTATTAATTCACCTTAAAATGGAACAAATGTAATTTAGAGGCTGATTAATGCCCGAATATCTTCATAATGAGTAAGTACATTTATTGAAAGAGTTTAAATCGGAGTGGAATTTAAAAGGTTATCGATTTATATGTTAAAATAATTTCTCTTTATGTGTATTCATCGATTAGCGTTCCCCGCCCCCCTTAAAGTACAACCGCTCGGAGAATATGTTTTGTGGAAAGGTGCACAAATAAGTTAATGAAAAAATAGCAGAAAAAATATTTTTAATATCATTTGTAATTTTCAGGATGAATGTACATGATATCCCCAAAATAGCGCCTAAACTCTGCACAGCCACATTCCTCTTTGTTAGTGCACAAATAATCCCCTTAAAACCGTATCTATACGATCCATAGCTAACGAAAAACAAAGAATGATGGAGCCAGGAAAAAACACCACATTGTGCATATCAACAACGGTATTTGCAAATATTTATAAAGGCAGATAATCAAAGTGTCCGCCTTGCACATGGAGAGAGGCTTCAGACAACGTACAAATACAAATGGATCGTATAAATACATTTTTTATGTACTCCCAACGAGAAATCTGGCCGTGCAGAGTTTGGACACTATTTATGTATTAATGCAAAAATTTACTTTATAAATGTTTACATAATGCTTTAGGGTATTGCATATCTGGAATTTATGTATTCTAAACTTTTACTCCCTTTTTCAAGTAAATTTGATTTATTCTCAATAAATGCACCCAAAACAGCAAAATAAATACTTCCGTCTGTCAGTTAATTTTTCTTGTAATTTAAAAAAAAATACTTTTATATCTACATGTATAGGACAAAATAATAGGAACACCCATTTAAAAATGAGTTCTCCTTTGACCGTGAAAGAGCTAAATGAAAGATGTGCACTACCCACTTTTTAAAGCAGTGCTTCTCAAACTTTCAATATACGCGACCCACTATTCAATCATCTTTTTCATCGTGCCCCCCTCCATGCAATAACAATGTGTTGAATTCAATAATACTATACTTTGACACTAAAGGTACAATATATATTCGACTTTAACTTCTTATGTGCCACCGACGTATAAAAACGTCTCACTCAGCCAACGTATTAATTTTCTGGACGTATATATGCGTCTTACCGAAGAACGATATTTTTTGTGCAGTGCTATACATAAGAATATTCCGACGGCTTTGGAATGGTATTAAAGAACCTTAATAATGTTTGCGAAGAATTTATTTATTTCAGAGGATTTGCTTTTTTATTTCTTTTCTCCCCTTCAAAAAACATCAAAATACGCTCGTCTACGTGGTAAATGGTGGGGAGCGAATCGCGTAACTTTTAGCGTTAACCAGTTTTAGTGATAGAATACACTGTTGATCGTGGGGGTGATCCATTTTGTAGGAGTCCTGATAAGCTTTTTAGGCAGGCCAGCAACGAGATTCCATTCTGATTGAACACGTCACTGTACACGCGCGTGACTGATTTAAATTCCTTTAACCAAAGCACGCACTGCACCTTTTGCTGTGGCGTCCACATCTTTACTGATGAAGCCAATGTAACAGGTTTAACTTCTGCGATTGCCGATTAATGCGCGTACGTGCGGCCGATCGGACAACACCCAAAAAACCTCGGAGGGGTTTCCAATCCATAGTTGAGCTGTTTACTAGATACTGATGGGTAGTTCTATAATAATTCCGTAAGCATATACACCCTGTATTAATAGCAAAGTATGTTAACAAATAAGTGTGTGTGGCATATATATTCTCATAAAAAGAAAAAAAATATATCTTTCGTTTTACGGGGAAATTCTTCACGCATTGTTGTCAAATAAATTATGCAACTATGTACCTCTTCTCTTGAAAGTTTCGATCTGAGCTTTTTACTGTTTGCTAAAATATATATTTTTAATCACGAGTCTCCGTATGTCCAATTTCAAAAGAGTGAACAAACAATTTGAGAAGTTTAAAAGTGATTAACTTGCAGTTTTCTTTTAGGAATTCTTTCTTCGGTTAAACTACTGATGCAGAGACTATTATAAAACGTTTTGCAATTTTTAAATACCTAACACTGGCAAGAGAGAAACGTTTTCTCTTATTTGTTACATTTTTAAAAATGCCATTTGGGAGAAAATGTGAGCCAGCAGAATTAAACAATTAATTAAATATGTTCGTTCTTGACATAAAAATACCAAAATTACGTTTTGAGAAAATTTTCATTTAGCTTGACATGTGATATGCGTGCCAAACTAGATGCAAGCGGAGAAATTGAATAGATTTAAAATTTCTTCACAACTCTTAAAAATTCGCTGTGTGTTTTTCCATTAAATTAAGAAAAAAGAAGTGTTTGAAAAGTGTAATTCAAAGAGAATATAAGAAAACCTGATTTGGAATTGTGATATCTTAGCTTTTATAAATGTTTTTGTCACTCTTTTGTAAGTATCTATTCATAAATATATATATTTAAATACTTTTAGAAAAAACTAATTTCTTTAATCTGAACTACGGTAAAATACTTATTTAAATTAAACTATAATTACGTTATACACTAGAAAAACAATAATTAACAAACTGTAATTAAAATTTTATTTGATCCTTTCGTTGAAATTATATCGGTGCTTTAGCCTAGTGCTTATGGTCACGGTATAGGGACCAACGTGTAATGAATTCGAGCCATTGACGTGGTGTGGAAGTTTGGAGAGGGGGATGCCAGGTAAGGTATCATCCTCGTTACTTGACCGTAGTTCAAAATTACGAGGTCCACCGCAAATACCTCCCGTATACCTGCGAAAAATGTGACATTGTAATCAATCAAACTCTGTAAAATCCGTTGCTTTTCCGTATGGACGCATACTTATGTATATGTAAAAAAATGAGAAATTCCCGAAGATTGATGTCGAGTAATAAAGAAAGGAAATGTCAAGATTTTTTTTAACAAATTAATTGTAGTTTCGTTGATATATCACTAGGAATTGAAGAGCCACAGTTAATAAATGAGCAACGAAAAATAATTTGACTTCCAGAACATGTTTTTTTTTCGTACTTTTAAATAATCAAAAAGTGTTGGGTTCTTTCAAACGTTTTGGATGTGTGCCATGGGTAACTCGGAAGAACTTATTTAATGGAAAAATATTTTACGGTCCGTATTAAAGTTTCTTGAAAAGCATTTGTTAAATTAAATTAGGAAAGCTGAAAAGGCAAAGGAAGAGTACGAATATGGTGAAAATTCTATCTACGAGAGACCATACACACGTCTACCTCAAAATTAAAAAAAAATTTTAATCATTTTTTGAAGAAAAAGAATTATGTTTGCTCCAGTTTAGGATAAAATGTATGAAAAACTCCAACATTGCTTCCTTACAGTAAAACTAATTTAAAAATGACTGCATAAATGTGGTTCTTTTGAAACGACTACTACCTTACAACTACTGATACTAAAATGAGAAAACTTTAATATAATTTAAAAAGAGCGCTCCATTTTTATATTAAAAATATCATATACTAGCTCTTAATAGCTCACTTCGCTGGAAATTCGAAGATGCTGTAAAATTTTATAATTGAGAATTATTGACACCTAAGTTTGAGTATAAAGCATTCAAATAAAATTAGACACATTTATATATATAGTACTTACTTCTTGATTTAAAAAGAACAGGACTAGGATTTCTAAGCTTCCGTAATCTTTCTTCCCCTAAGTTGATTTCCTCAAAATCCGTTCTTAGCGGATCTCTTCTCCATAAAAAACATGCTTACCAGATTTCAAGACTTATGGTTGGTTTGTAACTGGCCTTCTGCCTGTAAAGTTTCGGATTCGACCCCAGCCCATGTCGATGGATTTTCATGATGCAGAAAACCGACAGTGGTCATGTCGTATGATTATACGGCATTTAAAAATCTCTAGAGTGTTTGGTTTGGGTGCTCGCGGTAAAATTAAATTGTAGTTCACGTTCGCATCGTCAGAGCTCAAGTGCCTCCCTCTAGAGAGGAAACTGGGTGACAAAATTACTTGCGGCAATTGGCATCATCTTGTATGGTGCCGTACTAAAAAGAGATACCAGCTTCACAGAGGAATGTACAAGGTCTGCAATGGTAAAACACACCACTCCTCAGCCCATTAGAAATAAAAAAAATTAATAATAGTAGAAAATTTTTAACTATTTTATCTATATGGCCCGTATTCCTCCTTGGGAGAAATTATTTTTTGTCTTGTTCTTAGTGGATTTCAACGCAACAAAATAAAATGCTTACACAAATTCCATGTCTGTAGGTTTACTAATTCAATAAAGGAATTGTTTTATTTGTACGACGCGTACTTTATACATACCCGCCCCCTCATTGGATTAATGTAAAAGCCGTTCTTATAGGATCTTTGCACAACAAAAGAAGCATGTTCACAAAATTTAAAGCCTGTAGGGGTCTAAATTTCCGGAGATTTCGTGAAAAAAGAGAGAATGAATTAGTGAGCAGCGCTTGTTTCCTTTATATCTGTAGGTATAATATCCCGTAACCCATATACCATTTTTTCATACGTCTTAAAAATAACAACCGGTAGTCAGAAGCTAGAATCGCGAAAATTTTACTTCTTCTAAATTATGTCTGTGAATTAAGAAAATAATATTCGAATCTTTAAATTTAGTGCAAACCAGGAGAATACCGATATATATTTTCGTATAGAACTAACTCGGATTCTCTAAAAAGTTATTTGCTTTTTCACACAAACTAGGGAAAAACGAATTATAATGCGTGGAATTTAAAAATGTTTCTCTCGTTTAGTAAAAAAAAGCATGTGTATTTAGATTTAACTTTCACTTTGAAAATCGTGTTCCCTTTTGTACAGTTTCTTTCGTAACAATTAGTTGGTTCCCCTTACAAATCCACAGAAAAAAGTGGGACTAATACTAAAGAAGGAATCTAAAATATGTAATAACTCTATATTATTTTTCTGAAGAGTGAATTTATTTACAAAAGCATATGCATCGAACATAAATCAAATTTATGTTTTTATTGAAATGATGTTTTTTTTTTTTTTTTTTTTTGAGTAAATTTTAAGGTAGAATATAAAGAAAACGTACGGAATCCTCCGATTGTATTTAATATATTGCAAAGAGATTCTTATAGGTTTCATTTATGTATACCTTGTTGCATTATGCAACACAAATTAATGTATGCATGATTTAAACTAAGAATACTAATGTGATTAATTTTTAGTTCTTGTATTCTAGCTTAGAGGCTATTTTCTAAAAAATTATTTTCTACTCTGAATTACTTTTAGTGTGAGTAAGAAAATGCATATGTCACAAATACACCTTTTGAAGTACGAACCATTAAAGAATAGTGTAATAACGGAAATAGTTTTACGCAATTTTTTTTCAATTTTATCAGGTATAATACAAAATGAATAATTTAAAAGAAAGTATATAGAAAACCTCTAATACCGAAGTTTTCGAACTGAAATGAAAATAATATACCCGTTTTTGTAGCTAAATAATATCACAGTTCAGCAAAAATTTACAGCTGTATTTACCGTCCATTGTATCGGACTAAGGTAATAAAGTTAAGAAACCTGAGGTTAAGAAAAAAGCAAACCCCTGGCTGAAAATTTCATGTCGCCAACTGAACTGCGAATTTCGGTTACTGATTGAATCTCATAGCTACAATAGACCGCGTGACTACAAGTGGTTTGTTTGCCTTTTTAAATCGGTAATACAGAGTGTTTTTTTCCCAGGTATAGAAGTTTAAGTTGGCATTACTTTCCACGATGGCGAAAGATTTAACAGCTGTCAAGTGATTTATTCTCAATTTGGTTTGGCAATTCATCATGAATAGACTCACGCTTGAACAACGCTTTCAAAATGTGCAATTTTATTTTGAAAATAATGTTCGATTTTCATAAGCGAATTTTGTTTAGCGATGAAGCGCACTTCTGGTAGAATGGCTACGTCAACAAACAAAACTGCCGCATTTGGAGTGAAGCTAATCCACAAGTGTATGTCGAAATACCGTTACATCCAGAAAAACTGACTGTTTGGTGCGCTTTATGGGCTGGTGGAATCCTTCTTCAAAAACAATGAAAGCCATATTGTTACAGTCAATGGTGAACGGTATAGAGCCATGATTACTAACTTTTTCATTCCTGAATTGAACAATCATGATGTCCAGGAGCTGTGGTTCAAACCAGACGGCTAGGAGAGGGAGGTGCCAGCTCAGGTGTCGTCCACGTCACTTGACCATGGTTCAAAATTACGTGGTCCGTCGCCAAGAGTCCTCGTGTAGCTGAACAGTGAGACGTTAATATTCAATCAATCAATCAATCCAACCAGACGGCGCAACATGTCACACAGCTCGTGCCACAATCGATTTATTGATAGACACGTTTGGTGACCGCCTAATTTCACGTTTTGGACCTGTGAATTGGCCTCCAAGATCTTGTGATTTAACACCGCTAGACTATATTCTGTGGAGCTATGTAAAGCCATTGGTCTATGCGGATAAGCCACAAACGCTTGACCATTTGGAAGACAACATTCGCCGTGTTATTGCCGATATACGGCCACAAATGTTGGAAAAAGTCATCGAAAATTGGACGTCCAGATTGGACTACATCCGAGCCAGCCGTGGCAGTCATATGCCAGAAATCCTGTTTAAAATGTAATGCCACAAGATTATCTTTCGAATAAAAAAATTCATGTCAATCGAATAATACATCGTTGTTTTATTGCAATTTAATGTTCTATACCTCTCAAAAAACACCCTTTACTACTCGGTAGTTCTTTTACTATCCTGTCTTTCCTGAATTCCAATTTTTCTAAATACCGTATTTGCTCGAATCTAAACTAGCATCGATTCTAAACCACACCCCAAATTCTCAAAATGTTTAGTGAAAAATGTTGTCATCGATTCTAAGCCGCACCCTCAATTCTCTACACTTGTTTAAAAAAATTTTTTTTTTAAAAAATGTGTAAAAAGTTCGTTAATATCCGATACTTAAGAAACATTTTTTAAAAAATTTAATTAGAACTAATGAGTTATAATAATTTTATTATTTATCAGTATTAAAAACTTTCGAATACATTCATGAACCTATGATTACTCTAACTGTCAGTATATTATATATGTTTCGAAAATGATTCGTCACTCTCATTGTCGCAGCTGCCTTCGGAATGTGTGCCGGCTTCGCCAATTTCCTACAATTTCGCCAATTTTCGCCAATTTTCCGTGCCGTACAATGCACTTGTTATGCAACATTTTTCAGAACAAATGTTTTTTGAAGAATGTGAAAGAACTATTAAAGACTGTTGAACAGTTACAAGCAAAAATTATATTTTGATTACGCCATCGACATACATTTGTTTCATCCATCTCAAATTTCTAGTAACCTCTACTCTGTTTCCCTTTTCTCTGAATATAAAATTGCCTTCTTTTTCATACCAGCGTCATAGAGAACTCGTCTTGATGCTGTTGCCGATAACTTTGGTGTTTAGGTGATTAGAAGAAAACGTATACAAAAATATTTCCGAAATAATGGCAAACGACAATGTTTAGGATAGACTGAATAATGAGGAAAAATTGTGGAATAGAATAAGTCATCGATGCCAAGTGGCCAGAACGGATGGTTTTATTTTTCCTTTTGAAAGGGGTAGAAACTCAATTTTCCCCAACCCACAAATATTTTGCATTGGATTTTAAGCCGCGCCCGATTTTAAGTCGCATCAACACTGGAAAAATATTGTGGCTGAGATTAGAGTAAATACGGTAATCTAATTGAATAATCGATGAAATTTTCTTAATTTTAACCACTACATATCCAAACACACCTATTTGTAAACATACGAAAAATCTCTAATTGTGCAAGAAGGGTTAAATCTAACCCATATTTGAGACCAATCAGAATTTCCAAACCCTAACTGGGGTTAAAAAATTAGCTTAGGTGAAACCCCGGTTTCATTCCTTTGAATGCAGGTACAGTAAACGTTGAATACGATGGTTAATGTTTAACACTTCCTTATAATGAAATCTTTCAGGACTCTTATAAATCCCTACACGTTTTTCGATGTCGGGAACAATGGACAAAACAATCTCGTATTTCTCTCCGGGAATTTACCCTGAGGGATGTCCCTTAGGACAGGACAAACTGGATACTGTTTCTGCTGTGTTCTGGAACATATCTCTGGAATTTCCTGCAAATGAAATGTGTTTGTGCGTGTCATTGGAGAGTGTCTGCGGGTTATTTTCTTTCTGTAATCTAGGAGTATTTATTTGTATCTTCACACTTATTTTTTGTTCAGAGAAAGAAAATATGATTCACAATTTACTATACGAGGTAACTTACTAAAATCTTAAGTTTTTAGTTTATTTCTCAGTCAACAATGGAAAATTCTCCTTTTTAAAAAGTAGGTTTGATTATTTACTAACATCGTGTGCTGAAGTAATACAAAAGATTTTGGCATTAGACCCACCAAATTCTAAACCAAGATCAAGTGATAAAAAATATACATTAGTTAGCACTCAGCTGTTCATACTTCAACACGTCAAGGATCATGGTAGCCTAATGGCCATGGTCAAGGATATGGCAATCGTGTTATGATATCGAAACCTAGAGCTAATAAAAACCCATCTTGTAGAGAGGACGATGCACGTTAAATCTGTCGAAGACTAATGTTTTTTCATTGGTGTAATGTGACTGTTTGGAGAGATGGTGCCAGTTCAAGTGTCGCCTCGTCACTTGACCATGGTTTAAGCTCTGTTATCAATAGCCCTCGTGTTGGTTTCTTGTGCTACGTTAAGGTTTCCGACTACGTTCGGAACCGTAATTTTTAAAAAACGCATAAAAGGATAATTTTCATGATATTTAGTCTCATTTAGATTATAATACATGTATAAAATTGTTTTAAGGACATATTGACAAAAAAAAATTAAATACAATATTTCGACAAAAAATTAACTTAGAATAACCTTTTTTTCAAAATGTTCTGCTTTTGTGAAAAATGCTTCTATTATAATAATATTTTGCCTGTACATAGCTCAGACCACTGTATAGAGGCTCAACTATGAATTTTGAAAAATTCACACTATTTTCAAAGTTACAACCCATTGAAATAATTATCGGCGTTTTTTTCTTAAAATTTCTCCCGTCTGTTGTCGTAAAATACGAATAAACCACTTCTAAGTTATATATTTCAAAAATTCTACTGGAGCCTCTGATCAGGGGCCTGAGCTATATATGGGCAAATGTGATTATAATAGAAGCATTTTTCACAAAAGGAGAATATTTTGAAAATGGGTCATTCTATGTTCATTTTTTGTCAAATTATTGCACTTAAATAATTTTTTATTGTAATACTATTCTTAAAACAATTTTTTACATATTTTGTAATCTATGTGACACTAAATATCCTAAATATTATCCATTTAAACGCTTTTGCAAAATCATGGTTCCGGACGTAATCGAATACCTTAATCAAGGATTCATTAGAAACAACGTCAACATGAGGACTTTGAGCCTCGACAGATTTAACACATATCAAACCCATTATAAGGCAAAGGGTACCAGGATTTGAACTCAGGATTCCACCGACAATATGAGGTATGTAACCTTACATTAAACTAATTTTAATTCTAAAAATAATGATACATCAAAGCTCACGTGTAATCTATAAAAGATTTTCTTATTTTTAAGTGATAAATATACTGTTAAAAATAGTAGTTCCTTCAGTAGTCCATTACTGTTCTTACCTCATGCTGAAGGATTTTATTTAAATAAAAATTCAGCCTTCGCTGGGATGTCTGCAAGATGATACAACAGCCTTTGGTATATACACTGCTCAAAACAATTAGGGGAGCAAGCAAAAAAGTGAAGAAAACCGTGTGAGACAGCCACGTATTGGCATGCAATGCATAGTACACGCGTATCAATGCGAAATACAGAAAAAAGGCGTAAAAAATTTTGGAATTAAGCTTTAATTCTTTGAAAATATGGAAAAAACATGAAAAGATGATTTAGGGTAACAATTTGGTTACATGTAAACGATAAAAAAAGGTACTGTTCAGACATGATGCATGAGTTTTAATAGGGCGTGTGGTCTCCTCGAACAGCTAAGACTGCTGCACACCTGTTTGCCATGGTTGCGATGAGGTTATTGATCAGCCTTTGGGGAATACTGTTCCACTCCTCAAGAAGTGCAATCTCCAAGTCTCGGACAGTAGCAGGCGGCCTTGGTCGCGCAGCAATGCGTCGTCGGAGCATGTCCCAAACATGCTCGATTGAATTCAGGTCAGAGAGTTCACGCTGGCAATTCCATACGCTGTATTGTTTCAGCTTCAAGCATGTTCTCCACCAGACGAGCTCTATTCGGTCGGGTATTATCATCCTGGAAAACAAAGGAATCTCCAATGGCTCCAGCGTAAGGGATGACATGAAGTCGAAGTATCTCGTCTGCATACCTTCGGTCAGTCAAAGTGCCATTCCGAATGATATGCAGGTCCGTACGTCCGCCTATGCTGATTCCACCCCATACCATCCAACCAGCTCTTCTGTATTGTGACCTTTCACGGACGAATGCGGGGTTATTTCGAGTGCCCCTGTCCCTCCATACAAGAACACGTCGGGTGTCACACTCTAGACTGAATTGGGACTCGTCTGTAAACAGCACTTGGCTCCAATCATGTTGCTCCCAATCTCGATGTTCAGCAGTCCATCTTCTTCGGGCCGCACGGTGGCGTGGGGTCAACGGAATGCAGACCATTGGCCTACGTGCATAGAGCCTTCCCTCATGCAGCCGATTTTGTACTGTTTGGCTGGACACCCGTCATCCTGTTGCCAAGAGCAACTGTCTTTGCAGCTGCGTAGCATTCTCTGTTCTGTTTCGACGGGCTGTTAACTGTATAAACCGGTCATCAGTTGATGTAGTGGCGCGTGGCTGACCTGCCCCTGGTCGACGTCTAACATTTCCTGTTTCTTGTGATCGATTCCACAGCCTTGCAACAACACTTCTGGCGACTCCAACAGCGTCCGCGACACTACGTTGTGTTTGCCCGGATTCCAGTCTGCCTATAACACGCCATGCCATGGATTCAGGTAAATCACGTTGTTGAGACATTCTCAAGTAACTTTGTCTCAAAAACAAAATACTGCGCAATCGAATTTCACAGTTACGGCAATAAAACAGACGTTTCTGCAACATCCCGATTTCTGCCCTTATCTCCTTTTTCTGGTTTTTGACGTCATGAACTTTGATTTGCATATAAAGTTTTCTTCTTCCGTTTCCTGGTAGGCTTTACATTATGGATAATTCATTTTGTTACTTATTGGTTTACATCTTCCCTTAATTTTGTTAAAATCATGTGCTCCCCTAATTGTTTTGAGCAGTGTAGATAAAAAAATAATTAATTGGAAAATTGAAAAGTGATATTACTGAAATTATTCATTGAATGGAATTTTTGTTACATAAGTTACTGTAATATTTAAAAAATACCATAGAATCACAATCAAAAATCTTAAGGTATGAAAATTAAACTACTTATGGTATTCCTAAAAAATACATTTATGTATATAAGCCCTATATATTACCTTTTACTTATATAAAAACTATAGTAATACCTCACACACCCAATTCAGATAATCAGAGCAGATAAGGTTGATTTTTTTCATCATCCAAAGCAGTGGTCTTCAAACTTTTTAACTCGTGAAACTTCTAAAACTAGAAGGTGTTTTCGTGGAACACCTAAAACTAGAAAGCATTTTCATGGAATCTTATTCATTCCGCTCACTTAGAAGAATATATTTTAAACTAATATTTAAAGTAGATCAACAATCGATCAATGTAAAGGCAATTAAAAAAGTATTGCATAAAAGGTTAAAAATCTTTTCCAAACTTTTAATATAATTTACTCATTAATAATATTGATCTTTGATCCAAGTGTCACCTATCCATGTATTATGTCTAGTTAATGGGAATTTTTTCATACACAAACTGTTGAAGTCTAGATATATTGAGAGTAAATGCAGTCGCATTACATATTCAGAGTTTCACTTGTTTCTATACTTAGTTCTTTTTTAGCCACTCACGTTGAGAAATATTTTTCTTTTATACATTTTGTTCTGAGTGAGTGAATATTAACGTCGCACTGTTCAACTACACGAGGGCTTTTCGTGATGGACCACGTAATTTTGAACCATGGTCAAGCGACGAAACCTGAGCTGGCACACCAACGGGAGGACGTTTCAGCTCTCTACAAATTGTCCTGAATATTATTAAAATGTTTATAGCTCTCTGTGAGAGAAATCTGTGTATTTTGCATGAATTTGTAACATAAGAATTTAGGATCTGTTCTTGCTTAAAATTAGATTTTCAACATCGAATCTGTTGATATATTACATTTTTTTCATTAGAAAAGTACCTAGTTTTGCAAAACATTGTACTAATGAGCATAAAATTATCTCGTGGAACTCAGTACAATAAACAATAAAATATTTGCAATCTAGTAATTTATATATGATAAAACATTTTATTATATTATGATGAAAGTTTAAAAAAGTATTACAAAATAAAGTTATTTTTCAGTATGAATAAAATTTTCAGACTCTTAATGACATAGATGAGCTTTAAATTCTTGGTATACAGAGATTTTAGAGAACGTGTTAATCCGTTTTGCATACACATTTATAAATTTGTTTCAGATTTTTTGTGACTCGTGGGGACCCCTGTGTATTCCTCTATGAACCCCAGAGTTCTGTGGAACACAGTTTGAAGACCACTGATCTTAAGTATTGAAAATAAAAAACTAACTGCTGAGGAAATATCTGATAAGAATTTACTGAGAAAGTAAATGTGAAAATGAATCTTTAAGATACTTTGTCATTTTTATGTTTTTAAGACTCAAGAAAAATATAAATTTATTTCAATACACACATGAAATTGTATTTTAGAAATTCTTAGTACCAAATTTTCAACAAGTATAATTGATTGTGACAAAGATCTAAATTTCTTTATTTATTAGATTATGTTTAATGGATAAGTAAGATAAAAATTCAAACATATTTTCCAATACCGATTGATACAATATTCATTCTAACACGTTTTCAATTCCTTTCCTCCTCCATGCGAAACAAGCTCTATGAAAATATTACCGCTACTTTAAATTCAAAAACGGTGAAATTCTAAATTCCAGTTTGAATGTTTTTTTTTTATTGAAATCTCGTCAACTCTCTTAAATAATAGTTGAACGCATCGAAATAAATTCTGGTAAGAGATACATTGGGATATAGGTATGTCAATATTTGCCCGAATTTCCATAGTGAAAATATTACTTGTTTATGCAAAAAAATGGCTTGTCACATTCCTTAATGTATCCTTACTCTTTTTCGAGTTTGTAAAATATTTTTAACCGTAGTCGCTTGGATTTCTGGTGTTTATAAAAATTTCCTTTTTTAAATTTAAGAAATCTGATTTTGCCCAAGAGAAGTAAATATGGACATTTCAATCGATGGAATATTTTCTTAACTGTACTAAATATTGTCCAATCGAAGTTACCATTTTCGACTTCGGAGGATTGGAATTTTGAATATCTTGAAAAATATTCTAGATTGCTTACTTACTTTTTCAAGTAAGTTCGAAAGATCATAAATGCATTTGCTGAATCCTTCCAACATGGATATATTTTTATGTTAGAAATATTTTAGAGTTAAAAATATTTCACCATTGAATAAATGTACACTTCATCAAAAATTTGCATGCAAAGAGTACAATTCCGTGAAAAGTTTTTCCCGTGCTTGATATATTCAAAAATTGTTCAGGATCTCAGTGCTTATGATATCAAAAACGCGGGTACGTCAAAAATCAGAGATTGGAAAAACGGAATAGTTATTCATTGCATCATACAGGATTTCAGTCATTTCTAGAGGGGTGGATAATTCTAAGAAAAATGAAGTACATTCGAGTAGAGTTTTTGATTTTTAATGTTTTAACTGTGAAATATTTGCGTGTTTTTAGCTTTTAGTCTTTGCATGTTTTAAATTTAAAGATTTAGTAGTCACACACACTTTTGAGAGATGGATGTATTGTTCTTTGGAGAGTGTCCTGATGTAAATGAATTGATTTCCTTTTTCGCCTGATCAAACAACAGCAATAACGAGAACATAACATTCTGAGAAACCCAAAGAGTAAATTTATGTAAAGTTTATATTTTATCACTTAAAATATTTTTTATTGTTTAATGAGAGCATAAACGGTTTCAATTTAATGCCCTTTTGGAATCTTTCCCAACTCTTAGTTTGTGAAATGAGACTATTTTTTCTGATTAATTTCAGTTCCTTCAAATAGAAGAAATTATAACTTTTATAAAATTCCGTTCTCTGTGTTTCATTTTTTCCTTCTGCAATTGTATCCTTTTTGAGGTACGAAAACTTTTGATACTCATTTTGAGAGAGAGAGAGAGAGATTCAGCACTTTTCTTAAAACTGCATAGAGCGAATTTAGCAAAACCAGTTTTTGAAGCTTTCAACTTTTCACGATGAAAGCAGCAATTCTGTCACCAAATGTTTTAGACCAGTCTATTGTGTTACCGTAAATTTCCGTGTACTAGCTCAGAATTTTTGGAACTTTTGAAAATTGTTGTTGGAAATACTAATTCTACCTATCTGACGGTGCCGGATTAGAGTCTACGAAATACATCTCGGCAAAGGGTTGGATGTACGCCTGTCGTTATTCCTAGCTTTAAGAACCAACAGGTGAAATTACTATTTGACTCGGCATCACCCTTATTTTGAGGGAGAACTCATTGAAAGTGGGTAGCGGACTCCTCCCTCTCCTACCCTTCCCCAACCACACGAGAGAACTTACGGCTATTAAGACAGCCAATATGCCACACAGGAGCTACATACTTATAAGTGGTCAAGGTATCGGATAATGGCATGCATGTCATGAGTTTGACCCCAGTACCACTAAAGACCCGCCGTGTAGGGCAGCGATGCACGCTAAATCTGTCGAGAGCTGAAACGTTCTCCAGTTGGTGTGGTAGTTAGGAGAGGGGTGCCAGCTCAGGTGTAGTCCACGTCACTTGAGCATGGTTCAAAATACTTCGCCAAAAGCCCTAGTGTAGCTCAACAGTGCGGCGTTAATATTCACTCACTCACCCAGGTTTCAAACTCCGATCCTATGGATCAGCAGTCAGCATCACTAATCACTATATTGGAAGGTCGGCTTATACACAGATTCACTAATTGTATAATTCTTAGAAAACAAGTTATTTTTTTTAAAAAAAGGGGTTTTTAACGTTTTCCGTTGATCATGTATAAAAGATTTTAATCATTTAACTTTTTGAGGGTTTTAAATGGAACTCAATTCTCTAAAAGGGAAAAAATTTTTAAAATTCACATATCCCCTTCAAATTCGGTGTCAGAATGCAGGCTGCTAAATTAGGATGTCAAAATGCAAAATATTATACGGAGTGTTCTCCGTCCAAAGCATGAAACAGAGATCGACGACCTCTTCCCGTGTAAAAATTTCTCTTTCTGCTCGTTTTCAAAGCAAGAAAACATGCTCAGAAATTATGACTATCCTAGAGAGTATACAAGGTAACAAATGAAAAGAAAAAAATATGTTAGCTAGAGCAAAAACTCTCTCAAACTGCCGGGGCGCGCCCCACTAGGGGCGCAATAACTCTAGGAGGGGGGTGCGAGTATTTTGAAAAGTCGAAAACAGGAGATTATTTTAAAACGAATTATTAATTTACAGAAAGTTAGCAAACGAAATACATTCTGACATAATAAAAAATGAAATACAAATTTACACTGGTGTGCAAAAATTAAGGACGAAGTCGAAAAATTAGCATATCAGCTGAACGAAGAGTCGGAGAGGACAGAAAGACCAATCAGGAGATTAAGTAAGGTGATGTACGGTAGCACATGCGCAGATATGCAGCTAGACGTAATGGGGGAGTGTCTGAGTAGTATAAAGCATGTTGTCGGTGTAAGATCAGTATTTCTGGCAAAGAGATTGCACGCCGTATAGCAGTTAAAATCACACCAAGTTGTTGCCTCAGCGAGAAATGGCAAATAATCAATCTGTTAGACGACATCTGGATGCTTTTACCCGAGGTCGAATCATTGGGAAGTTGGAGTGTGGCTGCAGAGTTCGGAATTGCTCACAGCATCGTTTCACGACTTTGGAGACAATTTCAAACTACAGTAACAGCTATCCGGGGGTTCAGTAGTGGTCGTCCATGAGGAACCAGACCCACAGATGACCGGTACAGTGTCTTACAGGCCAGAAGAAACAGGCGGCAGACAGCGGGAGAAATCGCTAGACACACGACACAGGCGACTGGACGACCGATATCGCGTTTTACCGTGGCCAGAAGACTGCACGGTGGTGGTCTGTTTGCACGACGCCCTGTACGATGTGTACCTTTAACGCCTGCCCATCGGAGAAGGCGTTCTCTGTGGTGCCGGGAACACCGGAATTGGAGAGACAATGAATGGGGACGAGTACTCTTTACAGGTGAGAGCAGATTCAATTTGAGTAGCGATTCTCATCGCATACTCATCTGGAGAGAGCGGGGAAGTGCAATCATCCCTCGAACATCATTGAAAGGGACAGGTATGGAGGGCGCGGTGTTCTCGTTTGGGGAGGCATCATGCTTGGTAGTCGTACAGACCTTCACATCTTCGATGCAGGTTCAGTCAACGGGACCCGTTATTGTAACGAGATTCTTCTTCCACATGTGCGTCTTTTTAGAGGCACTATGGATCTGCAGTTCCTTTTCATGGACGACAATGCACCATGTCATCGCCCAATAGCTGCCGAACTGCTCTTAGAGAGTGAGGATATTGAACGTATGGATTGGCCGGCACGATCTCCGGATCTCAATCCCATCGATCATGTATGACATTTTCTAGGCAGACGCTTGGCAGCTCGTACCTTGCCACCAGTAACGATTCGGGAGCTTCGATTGGCGCTGCAAGACGAATGGGCAGCAATGCCTCAACAACTCATTGACACCCTCATTCTCAGCATGGGCAGACGCTGTGAAACCTGCCTAGCAGTCAGGGGAGATCATATCCCCTACTAAAGACCGGATGTTTCTTGCTGGACACCCATCACAGGGATGTTAGGCCTTCAGTCGCATTTTGCGCTCCATGCTACTTTTTCAATCAAGTTTCTTTTTATCCCTCTGATTTATCTTTTAGTAAGTGTTGCTTACATTACACTTGTCCGTACGTATTGGGGATCTTACGGTATTAAATGTGTTGATTTGGAAAGCTTTTGTACAAAGTTATATTGAAAAAACCGTCTTGTCCTTAATTTTTGCACATCAGTGTATATTGATATAAAACTTTTATAAAATACATTGTGCAGTACTGATACATTTATAAATAATTTAACGATATTAAGTTAACTACAAGTTTAGTAATAACCAGTGACCCCATGGGCTTGTCATACATAGAATTATATACAAAAATTAACGCTTATCTAGATAATTTGTACGTTGTATAATTTATCCCTTAACTGCCGACAAAAATATACGCGATTTGCTCCCCAAAGCACCGTTTTTCAACACGTAGGCGAGTGCATGTGGTGCATTGGGGGAGGTAAATGTAATACATAATCAATTCCTTTGAAAAAAAAGTAAATCCTTTGCAAACATTGTCAAGATCCTCTGCTTGCATTCCAAAGTCTTCGGAATAATTTTATGGATAGCAGTATAAAGATCGTACTTCGGAAAGACGTATATATACGTCCAGGACAATTAACGTTTTAGTTGAACGAGACGTTTATATACGCTGGTGGCATTTAAGAGGATAAAGTCGTATCGCAGCTTTAGCATCAAAGTATAGTATTTTTTAATTGAATGCCTTATAAAGGGTGTTTTTAGAGGTATAGAACTTTAAATTGCAATAAAACAACGATGTATTATTCGATTGACATGAATTTTTTTTATTCCAAAGATAATCTTGTGGCATTACATTTTAAATATGATTTCTGGCATAGGACTGCCGCGGCTGGCTCGGATATAGTCCAACCTGGACGTCCAATTTTAAATGACTTTTTCCAACATTTGTGGCCGTATATCGGCAATAACACGGCGAATGTTGTCTTCCAAATGGCTAAGCGTTTGTGGCTTATCCGCATAGACCAATGACTTTACATAGCCCCATAGAAAATAGTCTAGCGGTGTTAAATCACAAGATCTTGGAGGCCAATTCACAGGTCCAAAACGTGAAATGAGGCGGTCACCAAACGTGTCTTTCAATAAATCGATTGTGGCACGAGCTGTGTGACATGTTGCGCCGTCTTGTTGGAATCCCAGCTCCTGGACATCATGATTGTTCAATTCAGGAATGAAAAAGTTAGTAATCATGGCTCTTTAGCGATCACCATTGACTGTAACGTTGTGGGCTTCAACGTTTTTGAAGAAGGATTCCACCAGCCCATAAAGCGCACCAAACAGTCAGTGTTTCTGGATGTAACGGTGTTTCGACATACACTTTTGGATTAGCTTCACTCCAAATGCGGCAGTTTTGTTTGTTGACGTAGCCATTCAACCAGCAGTGCGCTTCAACGCTAAACAAAATTCGCTTATGAAAATCGGGAACAACGGCAATCTCGTTTTGGGCCCATTCGACGAATCTACGCCTTGCTTGATGATCGTTTTGATGAATTGCCAAACCAAACTGAGAAAAAATCACTTGACAGCCATCTTGGAAAGTAATGCCAATTTAAACTTCTATACCTGGAAAAAAAACACTCTTTATCAGTTCTTCTCAAACTTTCACTACTGGCGACCCAATTTTCAATCACAATTTTTATCGACCCCCATTATACAATAATAATGCGCTTTGTCGGTAAAGATACCATACGATCTTAATTATAAACCGTACAGATTCACAAGAAAGTATTAAACTTTTGTGTATTTGTTACTTTAAGCAATATATATTTTAAACAAACTACTTTTAAGTTATAGGATAATTCTTATGTTATTTTTCGTATCTATGTTTTTTAAATTGGAACAGATTGCAAAATGATATTTATTTAAAGATTCATTTCTTCCATCATCCATTCTAAAAGTTTAAATGCCTTTAGAAAAATAGTCTAGTCTATGTTGCTCTGTATCACATACGTCACAATTAGCATTCTCGCGAACGTCTGCGTGAGTCTGGGCAAACTATCCGACGTCGGCTCAAAATGTGTTAATTGCAAATGTTGGTATTTTTACCTTAGCAAACCTAGTTCATTCCCCAGGAGCTGATATCACTTTTTAGTGCCGCACAGTATAATAGGTGGTATCAATTGCCGCAAGTAATTTTGATACCCAGTTTCCTCCTCAGAGGAAGGCACCTGAGCTCTGACAATGCAAAATTGAACCTAAGAAATTTTATTAAGAATTTTGGCATCACAGCCAAACGGGCACTTAAAGGGATTTTTTCATGCCGAATAATCATACGAAATGGCCGTTCGTGACCACTGTCGATTTTCTGCATCATGAAAATCCACAGACATGGGCTGGGGTCAAACCCGCACCCTTAGGTGCAGATGGCCAGTGACAAACCAACTACGCCACCCAGTCGGCACTTGCTGAATTGTAAGGAGAGTAAAACCAAGAGCACGGCAATGAATAGAAAAATGTAAAATGATTTTTTAAATGAATGCTCATATTATAAATAGATTTAAACGAACTGTAATTGTAACTCTCTCTCACAAATTAGCATTTATAATTAATGTTGAATAATGAAAAAGAATGAATGTAAAATTTCGATAAAGAATAATTGTGTTATTTTTAATATTTAAACCGAGAAGACTTCAAAATGTTTTAACCCGGGAGCAGACACGCACTCGATACTAATGATAATAGTCACGCGGGGTGACGGAGTCACCCCGAACCTTTTTTTACAATTACTTTTATTGCCCACAATAAAAATCACAATTACAGTGAATAATTTAACTAAGAGAAAGTATACTTACCTACTTTCTACGTTTTTCATTGATAATTTGAGAAAATTCCAATAGAACCGAATTAAAATGTTTCTAAGGTACGCGACCTAATAAAGGACACAAATCACAGAAACTTTTCACGAACGTTACAGGAATGATATCTGCAAGCAAAACTGTCATATTTTGTTCAAATTTTTGTTGTTTGACTCTGTACCCCGCGCGACCGCTCCCGAGTTAAATATGTAATCAATTTAAAAATATGAATGTTAAAACTAAAAAGGAATTATATAAAACATTTTTGATCGGGTTTTATATGCTTCAGAGTACTCATAAAAATAAACATTGGCTAAATAATCCTTCAAAGTTCTTTCTGTGCTTTTCGAAATGTCATATAAATCTTTCGTATTGTCGCATTATTTACAACTTCCCTAAATGAAAAATAAAGACATAAAAAAGGAACACACTAACCATACCAGTAAGTTCGAAGGTCAAACAGATAAATTTTTTTATCTTCCTAGAATGTTTCTCTGGGTCTGGGTTTTGTCTTTTCTGAAAAGTAGTTTTTTGGTTTAAAAAGAAAACTCAGTAAAAAAAAAAAAATCTTTCATCGTGGGATTACAGCATATCAAACAAAATGTTATGTTTTTTTTTATTTAGTTATAAGATCAGATAGCTAATGAATGTATAGAAATGAAAGCTTTCATGTTTGATGAAGTAATACTAATAAATTCTATCAGTGTAAATGCGTATTTTTGTTATGTCAGAAAGTATTTTCTTACTTCATTACAGTAAATTAATTTTTTTAATCTTTTATTTTCGATATGCTCATGCCCCCCCTCCCTTCTATGGTTATCGCTCCCCCAGGGGGGCGCGCCCCACACTTTGAGAAACACTGCATTATATTCATGTGTAGGGAGGGTGCGATGAAAATTATGATTGGATATTGGGTCGCAAATATTGAAACTTTGAGAAGCTCTGAGCTAGAGATAGTTACCAGATTTAAAATTTTTGTTTTTGTCGTCTGGTGTTTTACTTGGTAGCAATTGTGCAGTCTTTTTTTATGCGATTTTGTATTTGTGCGTGTTTATTTTTGCACAGCTTTTTTGTGTGATCTTTGTTTATGTGGTATACGAATTTCAACGGCTTTGGGGCCTCTGTAATGTTTTCTATCGATGTACATATACACACTTCAAGACGCTATGTTCATTGGCTATAAACAGTCTCTTGGCAATGCACGTTCAATTACTGCCCCTCAACGCACTAGCACCACGCACTTGATTGAAGACGAAACTGTCAATGACAGTGAGATTTTTTTTTTTTTGAAGTTGGTCAAGAAAAACCGGATTCTTTGAGAGCGGATAATATACATGCAGGGCTTCAGCTTTCTAAAATAACGGAAAAGTATTTTCTTTAAATATATACCTATTCCGAAAGAAATTTGAAATTCTCCAAAAATAGCTTCGAACATGCATATGCATGGTAATAGTAATCTGGTAATCATGTAATCTGGTAAACCATCACAAGCAACTGACCAACCAACCACCATCATAAAGCTTATCTCACTTACTTTGTGTGCCAAAACATAAATCAATTAAAATTGTATTTTCAAGTGACGAAAGCGATTTTTAAATAATTCCTCACAGGAAGATACATGCATTGGATTACGATGAGTAGTAATGAATTTTGTTTGTGCGTTTTGAAAATTTCTACATGTATAGAATGAGAAATTAAATGCTTTAAATGTCTCCATGTGGAATTTAATTATTCATTTTGTTTGGAAGTACTTTCTCATGTGGTTCCCCTCCGTAGTGTAAAAAAAATTCGACAATGTTGTTTGTTAAATGTAAGCATTTATGAAAAAAAAAAATATTTATATAGCTTCGCATATTTTTTTTGCGTGGTTTTTAAGCGGTCCTTATCTACCACACAAAAATAGGTTTTACTTTATTTAGATTTTATGATTATATATTTGCAAGAAATAAGAAAATATATTACGATGCAAACATAAAAATTTAATTTTAAATGCACAGTTTGTTTGCTTGTAATCCAACATGTGTTCAAACACAATATTTCATTCAAACTAGTTAAATATAGTTCATGTTATAGCAAATCCATTTATAACCTAAATTTCTAATCTGTTAGAACCGTAAATAGTTAAGAGCTACACATATCTTTACCACTGAAATTAATGAAATATCTCTTAAAATATATATATTTCTCTTTGGAATAATTCACTATCTCGGGAAAGCCATTCATTTTATTTTAAGTGCTATCTCGCCTGTGTGATTATGTAAGGACTGTTGCCAACTCACTGATATAAATTGATACTTGAAGATTTGTATTAGAATGGTGATTTCTAATTTAAACTTAAGTAATTAATGACGAATTGCAAAAATCTATTTTAATACATGTTACTTTTTATCAATGAAATTTGTGAAATAATAAAAAGCTGTTACCTGGGTATATATTTACACTTTCATCTTTTTTTCAGTTCCTACTATTAGATCACTCTCTCTCTCTCTCTCTCTCTCTCTCTATATATATATATATATATATATATATATATATATATATATATATATATATATCTTGTTCAAATTTTCAATCGTTAAGAAAATACTTTTTACTCATACATTTACTCATGCTTTTTACTCAAGTTCAAATACATTTTTTTAAACTTGTAGCAGATGACACTTGATGATTTTCAATTTTTTTCAAATATTAATTCATTAATTAATGAATGAATAGTAACAAAAATAATAGTCCAATATGTAACAAACAAAAATAAAAATCCAACACCATACATAGAAAGGAAAATTGAAAACTACAATGAAAATCGCTTTCTATTTTGCTACTTAATATTGTGATTCTGTCATATGTATATACATATTTATATTTATTGTAGTTATTTAGTAAAAAGTAAATAAAACAAATATTTACTTTGCTGACCTAAGTAGGAATTGAGTTTAATTTTTTTTAAAATGAATGCAAGAAAGATTGCAAAGAAGACGATTTTCTGAAACTGAAATAAATGTATCTTATATTTTTAGGCACATAATTATTTTTTAAAAAATTCAGAGTGCTAGAGATTTTTATAATTTAAACTTCTTTTAAGAAATCAACATTTTGTGTTTTTCAAAGTTTTGTATTCAGTTTACTGTTATGTTATATTTATTTATTTTTTTTATCTATTTTATGAACGATTACTTTAGAAAATTGTGAGGTAAGATGACAAATAAAAGTAAGCATTTTTAATAATCTGACATAGACGCATCATGTTAGAAGTATTATGGTTTGAAGAATCCTTTAGAGAAACTCATTACACACATACTACTAGAGATTGAACTCATTAAGAATTCTTTAATATGGCGTTCTTTTTTCCGCCTTAAAAGACGCCAGTTTTTATTTTTTCTTCAACTTCATTGCTTTACAAGCGTTGGATTTAATGCTAATTCACTGTGACATAATTAAAAATGATTGAAGTTAACATGCTCTTTTAGTGGACTTCAAAAGTTTTCTTTTTTTCAAACTCGGTTCGCTTATAAATTCAATTATGTTAATACAATGAAAATGATTTCAAACCATCAAGATTTATCAAACATTCCGTTACGTAAAGATTAGGTAATATATCTGAAGCAGTCGTTGTTTGGAGGCAAAAATTCGTTAAGAAACAGAAATCTTACTGGATGTTTTTTTTTTTTTTTTTGTAATAAATGGAGATTAAAATTATATCAGAATCTGAAATTGTTTACTATATTCGGAAATAGATGTATTGAACTAAGCTTTTATAACTTCTAAATATGTACATGGTATATATATATATATATATATATATATATGGTATATATATATATATACTTAGAGATAGAGATAGAGATATAACTATCACGATGAGGTCTCCGCAATTGTCAGATCTGTAGAAAAATGAAATTCGGCACACATGTCCATTTTGGGGAGTAAAGATCCGCTATGAATGGGTTTTGCCGAAATCAAACCCAAAGGATGGATGCGGGAGTGTTAAAAACAAAAATTCCAATTTGAACAATTAGACCTATAGGCTAGAAATATGGCACGCATGTTTCTTTTATTGGGTACAGATTTATTTAGAACGAGATATTTGTAAATCAACTATTGGCTGTTGCGGGTATTATGGATATGTTATAGGTAAGATGTTCCCGTTTTTAAGCTGTTAAGCCTACAGGCCTAAATTTAAGAAGCATGTGGCTTTTGTTGAATAGAGATTCGTGAAAAACGGGTTATGTAGAAATTGACCCTCAAGAAGGGTTTTTGCAGGCATTACAGATAAAAAAATTTCCTTTTTAAACCATTATACACACAGATTAGAAATATGAAAGCATGTTCCTTTTTTTGTTGAGTAGAGATCCATTAAGAACGAGTTTTGCAAAAATCGATTCCCAATCGAAGTCGTGGGGTGGGGATTACGGTGATGTTATATATATGTGGAAGTCCGACTAAAATCTTCGAATAAAAATCAGACTCTTCAGAAGTCGAGATTTAAAATTGGCGAGGTGGTCGTCTAGGGGTAAGTATTAAAGGGTTAATGGTGAATTAATGGAATCAATGTCATTTAAACGCAGATACTTCATTTAAGTAAAAAAGAATTTATTTCAAGTTAAAGGGGAAAATTTACAAGGGGAATATTTACAAAGGGAAAGAGACATGCAGAAGTTAGATTAATTGAAAGTTGAGTTATACCTTTAAAAGACAGGGAAATTAATTACACTTCTCATACGTCTCATACTTGGACTGAAATCGCGCTGGGCGCGAAATGCGCAAAAAACGTGACGTGTTGAACCGGCGGGGGTTAGTAGGCCTCTGCCAAAAAATTATTCAAGCCGGAGCTCCGAAAGCTCACCAGATGGCACTGCTTCGGAGTGCGGTATTAAACAAAATTGACATTAATAGTCCTCTGAAAAGGATATGACTCAACATTTTACAAAATGTTTCAAACGGAAAATCCTACATATATATTAAGAAAATTCTCTTTTTTGAACTATTAGTCCTATAATTTTGAAATTTAAGAAGTATGTTTCTTTTGTTGCTAATGGTTTTTCGGAAATCGATTCAGAGTGGGTTATGTGGCATAAACGATAAATATCCATTTGTTTTTAAAAGGAAGCTGCAGAAAAGATTTTCTGTACAATCTAATGCTCCGACTTGGAAGTCAATAATTTAAATTCGCATTATATTCTATTACGACAATGAAATATCCAGAAAAGCAGGAGGGTAACAGCTAAATAACACATATTTGTTTAATTATTCTTTTTAGTGTTGTGCGAAATTTAATAGACAAGCTCCCTTAATTTTCAAAATTAAAACTGCATCATAAATCTGTAATAAGACAATTTATCTACCAGTAATTCAAAAAATAGTTTAAACATCTTTTCTTGTTATCAACGAGAAATATATTAATTAAAATTTTCATTGAAGGCTTTTTCTTTGATTTTGAACTCAAAGTTCTGAATTTTATATGAAAGAAAATGAAAGTCTTTAAAACTGTTTTTTAAATATTTCTCAGAAATTTACTAACTATTTATTAATAGTCGTCTCATGTAATGGCACATTACAGAACAATATAAAACAATTTGTTTTATGTTGTTTTGTGATGAGGCAAAATTTCGTTAAAAGCAATTTTTTTCGTTGTGTAGTATATCTTGTAACAAATTTCTCAATTTCAAATAGCAATGGTAAATATTTATTTTAAAATCTCCGACGAATGTTATATATATATATATTGTCTTAAATTTTACACTAATAAAAAACTACTATTTTTGAAAGCCGATTTATACATTTCTGCATTGATTTTTATATTAAGGTATCCGACTACGTTCGGAACCGTGAGTTTAAAAAAGCCCGTAAATGGATAATTTTCATGATATTTAGTGTCACTTAAATTTGAAAATATATATAAAATTGTTTTACGGAAATTTTAACAAAAAAAAATATTTAGATACGATATTTTGGCAAAAAACTAACTTAGAATAACCTTTTTTCAAAATATTGTCCTTTTATAAAAAATGCTTCTAAAATAATATTTTGCTTATATAAAGTAAAGACTTTTCCAAAGAGTCTAAACTATTTTTTTAAAAAAAAATCACATTATTTTCAGAGTTACAAACAGTTGAAATAATTATTGGCGTTTTTTCTTAAAATTTCTCCCCTCTTTTCGTAAAACAAGGATAAACCCACTTCAAAGTTATACATTTCAAAAATTCTAGCTGAGCCTCTGTACAAAGGTTTGAGCTATATACAGGCAAAATATTTTTATAATCGAAGCATTTTCACTATAGGTGAATATTTTGAAAATTGGTCATTTTATGTTCATTTTTTGTCAAAATATTGTACCTAAACAATTTTTTAATGTAATAATAATCTTAAAACAATTTTATATACATTTTCTAATCTAAGTGACACTTCAATATTATAAATAGTATCCATTTATACGCTTTTGCAAAATCACGGTTCCGAACGTTGACGGATACCTTAATATCACATTAGAGTTAAATCAATGTTATCAATTTACAGATAACACATTAAGATAACAGCGATGGATCTGTTTACTTCGGTCCATGTTCAGATGTTGAAACAACACATCAGCTAGTGTATGAATTATAGAAAGTTTCTAGAAATTCGCATTTGTAACTGTGAACGTTCAGAAAATGCATCTTTTCTGTATTTTGCTTTCCATAAATTTTTTCTGAGGGTGTTGGAATGCCATAAAAGGACTTTGACAATGATTGCGCGAAGGATTTACTTATTTCAGATTATTTTCTTCTTGATTCCTTCCCTCCCCCAATACATCACACATGCACGCCTACGTGGAAAACAATTGACATTGGGAAGCAAATCTCGTAACTTGAAATCGATATTTGAGGGCTTAATTATAATCCTTACAAACTGTCAAGATAAGTGTTAAATTTTGTATAATTTTTTTTTTATTCATGACAATCCCATGGGCTCAATGGTAGTTATTAAACTTGTTCTTGACTTAGTATTTTAATTAATTATAAAATACATTGTGTAGCGTTGATACACTTATAAGTGTAATATTTCAGTATAAACGTGTACATTCTATTTTATTATATCAGTATATATTTTCTGTTTGCTTTCAGTAAATTAATAATTTTTTAAAAATCTTTTCTTTCCGAGTTTTCAATATGCTCGCGCCTCCCTTGTAGAGTTGTCACGCCCCCAAGGGGGACGCACCCCACAGTTTGAGAAACGCTGGTGTAATATAATCTGTGTCTGTGTGGAATATTCTGTTGCTGTACTGTTTCTCGCCTCACGAAATTGCTGGCGTTTGTCTAAATCTTTTTACGATAAATTAAAGTTGTTGTTAAAAAGATTTATATTCCCGTGAGGTAGACAGAATAATCTTTTATGATATTTAGTGACAGTTGAATTATAGAATATACATATAGAATCGTTTTAAAAATATATTGCGACAAGAAATTTTTTTAAATGCAATGTACAAAGAATAACATATTCCCAAAACATTATCATTTTATAGAGAATGCTTCTTTACCAATAATATTTTGCCTATATATAGCTAAGGCTGCCTATATATAAGCCAAGCTTCTTTACAGAGCCTAAACTAGGAGTTTTGAAATATACAATTTACGAGTGGATTTATTGTCATATTTCAATGTATTAGAGTAACGAAATTTCAACACAATATGATTCGTTAAATTAATAACCTATAATTCTGAAAATAATGTGAATTTTTGAAAACTCTTAGTACAGTCATATGTATACATAGGCGAAATATTATTATAGAATCATTTTTATAAAAGGTGAATATTTTTTGGAAAGATCTAATTCTTTCTTCAGTTTTTCCCATAGCATAAAGTTTCTTGTAATAATATTTTTTAAACACAACTTTATCTGCATATTTTAATTTAAGTGACTCCAAATACGGTATAAATTAATTTGACACTAACCGTATAAATTTTTCATTTACACTCTTTCAAAATCACAGTTCCAAACGAAGGGAGTCCTCTTAAATGTATCTTTTAATAAAATCATTTTATAATTATTATAAATGCCAATTTAAAATTATTATGTTACTTAAAATTCCCAATTTTTTTTATAAGAACTAAAAATAAGTACGAAAACTTAGAGGTCTGTTAGCATCATACAGTCCGATCATTTTCATCTATGGAAATACTAATGGTGATGTACGATGTTTTTAAGATTTCCAAAAGAAGTATGTTAACTATAGTATACAATCTTAGAAACGTCAAATGAATATTATAGCTGAAAAATCTGCCATCGCTAACAGTTATCAACATTAGACCAAAGGCTACTTTTGTATATCAGAATTGATTTTTTTTCTCTACCCGACATTAAAAAATCATCGTAAAAGGAATCAAAAACGATTTCACCTCCAAGACAATTATTAAAATGATTCATTTCGATTGTCTCATCATTTCTTTGAAAAAAAGGTATTGTACCTCTTTGAAGAGAAAAATCGGGAATCGATTTCCGTCAATAAAGCATGATAGTGAAGAAGCAGAAAAACAATTAAAGAAAAAAAAATAAAGAAAAGTATTTGGTTTTTTTTCAAATTTTTCTTTTGATCTTATTGAATCTACCGCAATCGCCATTTGCCCTTTGTTTCTTAGACCACTTTTATATAAGAGGAGATAGAGGCGCTTTTAAAATTGAAAAATGGGATTTGGTTTCTGCTTGTTTTGAACTTTGTTTTGAACCCCTTTTGTGACTGTTTCTTTTTTATGTCTCTTTCCGAAGCGCTTGAAGTAGGAGGGATAGACTTTCTTTAAGGATTGGCCACAAAAGAAATATTAGGAAAAAAAGAAAGTTCCGCACGTTTTTAGGATAAAATAAAGTAACAAATTCTTCATACCTTCAATAAACTTTATTGAATAAAATTGATATCATTATTTATGACTTTTTGCCACCGTGATGACAATTAACACAATACAATGAACGCTGAAAGGAAGCATACACCAGTTACTTCTCTGCATTAAAAAAAGAAGGGCCCGTCGGAGAATTTTAAAGCTCATAAACATTTTAGACATAAAAAAAAGTTATATTTACCGTCGCTTCAATGACAGCAGGTACACTAGGCGGACCCAAGAGGCGAAAACGAATAATATGGATTCAGAAATCTGGATTTAAACTCATTATATCATAAATTAAACGTTTATCATAATTAAACGTTCATAAATTTGAACGTTTGTGAAAGAAAGCAACGATGGAAACTCTCATGCAGGTAGCGGGTGCCTCAATAGATGAGTGACCTAAGGGATTTAAAGGTTGTGTGAAGGGATTATCCACCAGATACCAAGTGCATTGCTTAATTAACGTGTGTTGTAGTATCTTGAAGAATCGCTTACTGGGACCTGGATTCAATGGAATCACATTAAAAAGACAGAAGTACCTTCAACTGTTAAATGGTATCATGGTATCACCTAACTTTGTAGATAATATTCTCCTGCCTACAGTATGGTTCTTGTTTTTCCGTCATAGAGGTGACCCTGCTCACACCAGACAGCTGGAGTGCGAAACTTTCTCAGAGATTGTTTTGGCGACAAATTATCGAGTAAGGTATCGAGTTATCGTATTAAGGGAATCTCTACGGTCACCGGACTTTACTTTGTTGGATTACTTCCTGTGGGCCTCATAAGAGACCATGTTTATGAAACTACCCTACAAGTTTGCTAAATCTACGTCGTCGTATTACAGATACTTGCAACAGTGTTATACCTTTTATGCTAAGAAATAGGTGTACAGAATTACTCTTATGAACAAATGATTAACGGCGGACTATTCGAACATACTCAACATTAACTTGTTATCAATTTGTGACAGTTTGCTTTATCTTTTTTTGTGTGATGTCATCAAACTGTTGTTGTGGCTAATGCCACCTGTCTGACGTAGTCAGAACGAGGCCCACGAAATTCATCGTGGCAAGGGCAAGAGGTACGCCTGTCGTTGGCCTTGAGCACCATACAGGTGACAGTGCGATTTAAGCTCAGTGAAACTTCCCCGAAGGGACGATAGATGGCGACACGACCTCTATCTCCACCTCCACAATTTCTGCAAGTGAACTGAAGGGGAGGGAAATATTCTCCAGTTCCCCTGCGCTAGTGAATAAGCCCACAAGACTACGGACCTACTGATTTAACGAGCACGTACTCCGTGTGCACTCGGAGGGTATTTGGTGACTTCGAGCATCGAACCCAGGCCTTCCGGTCTGGAGTCCGATGCTCTAACCACTAGGCTACCCACGGCCCTGTAATGACCGAAGTACATCTTTTATGCAACAAATTGCGTGTATTTCACTATACGTATGGTACATCGTTTCCCACGTAAACACAAAATGGAGCGCATTGATTTCAGATATTTTTGGTTTTGTAGGGAATAATTTATCTAATCCGTAAGAGCAAAATGACATTTCGCATTAATTAATTGATGCTCTAAAACTTTCTAAATAAAAATATATTCCTACTTTTTTTTTCTTTTTTCGATTCGCAATGCCTATCTTCCTAATTTAGCCCCTGTTGTCGTTTTCATTCGGCCGGTTTAATCGCCTCACTATACCTCGACCTCTTTTGCTCTTTGTTCGCAAGTATTTGAATGTTAAAGAACTTCCCTATTCACCTTGTATTTATATACTGTAATTGTATCAGAACTTGTGCGACTAAGTCAGAATTGTACGACTAAGTCGATACTGGAGTCAATGGGGTTTGGTGGTTACTCCAAGACCTTACTTTACTCAAATACACTTTTCAGGTCCTTTTCATGAAATTTAATTAATGAAACACTAGATCGGATATGGTACACGTTATAAAACCACAAATTGATATTATGGCATCTGTTATAACTACTTCTTTGTGTAATTGAAAAGTAAAAATAATCATTAATTATATCATAGATATATATGATTGTTTTGTCACAGAAAATATCAACGAATTAATACGTAAATACTATTTCAATCGATAAAAATTTCTTAAAATGTATAATTACTAAATATTATTCAAAGTAAAAACAGTTTAAGATGTTTAAGAAAAATTTAATGAAAATGAATGAATATGTGGAACCTCTCTCTCTTTCTCCAAGAAGATTTTATTATTTTGTCGACGATGATGGGAGACACTCCGTTAGTCGAAGAAAGGTTTTTCTTAATAGTATTTAAATGAAGATATTCCTTCTCTTTTTATTTCAAAAAAGAGAAAAAATCAAACCTTTTAAAGTTTTCTTCTGTCGCCATTTTGAATTCAAGGGCGTAATGTTAATCCTATTGAAATTCAAATTCCATTTCAGATGTAGAATAATATATCACGAAATAAATTACATATAAATGTGCTAAAAGTTATGAAAGTATTTTTGAAATTATATTTTTTCCTCCTGAATCCTGAAAAATTCGTATGCCAGTTTTTAATGATTCATTTATAGGTTTTCAGAATTTTAAGTAATATTAAGATATGCATATATTCAAATATCAGGGGGGGAATGTAATTCCAGACAAACTTGCATTATATTTTGATTTTTATTCGCTTTATTGCATTCGAATAGATGCATTAGTCAAGAATTGGAGAGAAAAGTAGAGTTTCTATAGGAGTAACATTACGTTCACGAATTCAATACGGCCGTAAGACCGAAGTCTTAAGCCTAATTTTCGAACTTATTGATAAAAAGAAGGAAAGATGGAGAAAATAGGGAAATAGGCTTAAAGTACGAGTTCTTATACGTCATTTTCCTTAGAGAATTGCATCCCATTCTATCTTCCCCCAAGCAGTACCCATATAAAAAAAGACAAGAAAAGAAACCTATTCTTTGCCAACCCATAAAAGAGGGGGGAAGGGAATTTTTGTGTGCATCACGCCCTAATGGGGAAAGAGGTTCACTTTTTCATTCTTTTCGTGCAGTGAACAAGACTTCATCATCGTCATCATCATCACTCAAGGCAGCTGATAAATTCATCTCAGAAGAGCAAACAATGCGACGAGGCGGGTATTTGAGAAGAAAGGAAAAAACATTTGAAGACTTTGGATAAAGAGAATTTCTTTCCTGGATATACATAATGCAAGATTGGGAAACAAAGATGAACTTTTTTTTTTGTTTCTGTTTTGTTAGTAAACACTGCTTTGAATCTCGGTTTTTGTAATTCAACATGAAAATACAATACAGGCAAAACTTGCTTTAATGCTAATAGTATTTTCTCTTTTTATTAAGGTGACTAATTGTCCTACTTCTGTAGGTTCTGTTCTTCCGCAAAAAAGTGTTCTCCTCTACTCCTTTTCAATAATCTCTGTATTCAGAGATGCCAAGCTGAACTGTTACGCGTCATGTGACGGTACAGAAATTATCGGAGACATTAATGTATTTTGTAGATAATCAAGCGTCTACTTTCCACAAAAGGATTCAAACGAATAATAGTGAACATATTTCAGCTACAGAAGTTAGTCTTATTTTGAACAATTTTGTTCTTAAATAAAAATAAAGATTTGAAGAAAAGTTTTTTTCCTTTAATAATAAAAAGAAAATTGTCAAACTTAGAAAAATCAAATCCAGGCGTAACGGAAAAGTTTTTATAAGAAGTGCAGAGCTTTTACCAAACATGTTTTCAATACTTCGAAGAATAGTCTGAAACAAATATCACAAAAGAAATAACAATTTTCAGCGGTGTTTTCTGACTTCCTCGCAAGTAAATTGCGCAGATATAGAAAATGGTGCTGATGTTTTTTTATCGAAATAAATGACTGATAGTATAATCGATGACGATTGTATGTTTGAAGAAACATAAAGACTGAATGCATATTTAAATTCTCATAAATTAGAACAATGGGAAAATCAACAAGTTGAAATTTATAAAAGATGGATGAAAATATTTATTTATTCAAAAAATGAACACATTCCAAATGAAAATGTAGTTTCTCTTGTTGAATTTACGTTGTGTTGCCGTGGAACTAATGCGACAGGTGAAAGAGTTTTTTCAATTGGCTATGATTTTTAGACAAGTGGTAAATTAAGAATGAATGTTCATACTTTATCTGTAGCTTTTACCGTAAAGTTCAATATGAAGGATATTTCTTGATCCGAAATTTACGATATATCATAAAATAATATATTGACAAAAAATCATTCAAGAGAAGATACTCGTTTTAGAAAATAATTAAAAGTAATCTAAGCGTAGTTAGGTTATTTTTGTTTGAATTAATAAAATGTCTCATTTGCAAGATTTTCATAATTCTTTTTGTCCTCCTTTCATCGTAAAAAGGATGATCACCTTACTTTTATTAGCATTTATTTAACTTTTAATGAGGAGATTATACCCTCTTATGAGTGACATTCAGGAAGTAAGTATCGCTATTTTTTTACAGAAAGTACACCGAGTGAAAAAATCACTATAATAAACCATATCCGTTGCTTGTTAAATGCCGGAAGCAGCGTCAGCGTAGGAGGAATGACGCATGAGAAGAACGTTGAAGAAGAGATAGTAGCAGCAGACCGGACTGCTCTAGTTTGTTCCAGTACAATTGAGGAAGACGATGGAAATGCGCGCTGTTATCTGGTTCGAAAGTCTCTGAACCATGTCTCATCTAATTGCCGCACACTAATGCTGCATGTTCAGAGATGGAATGCTGATTGTGGAGATTAAAGATCGAAAGGGCGTCCCACTACTCCTACGAATGAAAACAACTTTGCTGTAGATCTCTTCTAAATTGACATAGTCTACTTCAAAACTTCTTCTTTCTTACTTCCACGTTTCCGAAAGAGTGTTCTTTCAACTCACTTAAATGATAGCGTTAAAACTAAGGACTTACTCTTACACACCCATTTTCAGTGCTTAAAAAGCACTCAAATTAGCATAAAATCAATCACTATGAAAGACAGTTTTAAACTCAAATAACAGTTAAAGAAGAATTTTCTTCAGATGATTAATAGAAGGGTCACGGATAGAACCTTCACAGAGTGTCAGAAGGGCGTTGAAACTGCGTATTGGGTGTGCTCAAGAAGGGTGAATAAGACGATTTTTTTATATCGAGTTTTACCAGTGTTCTATTTTCAAACTTATTTCACTCTACTATAAATAGTATCATTGTTATTGGCAACTATGTGGAAAAGTCGTAAAAAAATATATAGTTCATGTTGTATTTTTATGGGAAAATCAAGTTTCCATGCACAAAATGATGACACTTTCGGAACGTAGCCCCTACATAAATAACAAAATATATATTTGATCCTTTTGTTAAAGGACAATTTGTAAACTCCTGTTAATATTTTTATAAACCTTGTTTTTAGGTTTTCTCATTTCGTTCTAGATGAACACAAATGATGAGATGTTAGTAGGAACACGTTGTAACTAAACAAAAACTTGAACATATTTTTTTCAAATTAAATTTCATATTTATGAAGGAAACACTACGATGAAGGAACTAAATCAAGAAGAATTCGGAGAGCTTGAATGAGATATTACTTCTATTGTTTTGGAATTACAGATAAAAAAAAACCTTTGCAATCTGTCTGTTAAATAAATGCGCACGTAGAATTACAATAAAAATTAATTACATAATTATAAAACCATATTTATTATACAGTGAGTTATGTTCATCTCTGTAGTGTTATAAATCTATCTCAGAAAAAAAGTATGAAATCGAACGTTGTTAGAAACCAGTATAAGTTGTATACTGTACATATATTGATTATTAATAGATATTTTTGGTTCTAAATGAAAGGAAAATGTTATGTCCAATAATTCATTAAATTCCTCAATTTTATGAAACATAAGGTTAACAAAACATAATTTTCCCTACATTTTCCCCCTACTTAAACATCTAAAAGAAGTATCTGATTTCGTACTAAAGAGCAATGCCTGATGTCATTTTTTATAAATGTTTTGCATTTTTCTAAGCAAACAAGCCCGCGCGATTCGTTTTTAGTGTCAAAATCAAATGTCCTCTAAGAACGATGGGCTGTGATCCTTTATAATTCAGCCATAAGTGTCAAAGAAAGAAAAATGGAAGTCGACACTAATGGGACACCGTTTGACAACCTTAACCAAAGAAAAATGACGTTAAGAAAACATTCTTTTCTTGCGAAGCATCGATCCGTTCCGACTCTCGTTTATTAAAAGATTAAGGAGGATTTTTATGCGGCCGTGACTTCTTTTCTTTGAGTTAAATATACATTAAGAGACACATCTACTAGAATGAAATAAACAAACGAGACGAATAATGGGTTTTCTTTTTGGAGATTTCATTTTGAATTGGTTGAAGTGTATAGAAGATAGCATGCTTAATGATGACAGAATATTATGTTCATCATATCTCTCTTTCGATACGAAAGGTTAAGTCTAATTAGTTCTAAAATTGTTTATTTTCTTTGATGTCAAACTTGAGAGTTCTTAGAAATGACATTAATTAATTACTTTTAAAATTTAATATAGGTATGTGCGTACCAGAAAGAATGCCTAATGATTTTATTTAATTACTAATTGCTAAGATAAGTTTGTATTTTAAAATGTTTGCTTGCAAAATAACATTAATCTTGATTCCTCCCCATCCTTGTTTTAGATCACAATTTCTCTAAGGAACTGAGCCCTGTTTAATGAATTTTTAAATGAATTTTCTTACATAGTTTTTATGCAAATACAATCTAAGTATTTAAAATGGAAAAATATCATTAGTAATATTTATTATTAACTTGCTGGTACACTCGTTCTTCGCATGGGTGACTTGAAAAATTAAACAATATAGAGATTGAAGGATAAATAAGTTTTTAATGAATTAATTTTACGTGAATTGCAAATTAAACAAATAAAGAAAAATTTTTGCATTTGCCATCTGAACAAAAAAACATGTTTGTTAAATTTTAAGGCTGTAGATTTAAGAGCTGATAAAAATATTTTTATTTATTTATAACTGCCTGTAACTCTTGTGTTACGATTTTTGAAAAGACTTTCCTAAGCTGATCTCTGCTCAGCAAAAGTAACACATTGTTACAAATTTTGTGTAATGAACGCTTAAAACAGTGTAAATAATTTATATCTGGAAGTGATGCAACACCTGTCTATTCACTTAGTGATGTAGTGTAAAAGACAAAGTTCATCTACTTTAAATTCCAGAAGCGATAAAAGTTTTGTTCTAAAATTAAAAAAAATAGTGATTACATTGATCAAAGCAATACATTAGTAGAGAGCGCGCACTGGTGCCTGGCATAGACAAAACAAAAAGGGAAAGTTTTCATTCACACATAAAAGATAGATATATACTGACATGCAACTCTAACGGTTTTTGCAGCGCACGCCAGAATAGCTTGCAGATAGCAGAATTTCTTCATTCTTACTTGACAATTATCGTTATACACTCAGGAACATTGAAAATAGCGACCCAAGAAGAAAGCATCGGATTAAAATGCAATTTGATACACATAATGACACAGATGAGAGATTCACTTGATCTTAAAAACAAGACAATTAAACGAATACAGGGTGTGCAACGACACAAATACTGGGTAACTTCAATAGCGCGTTGGACCACCTCCAGCTGCAATACATGCCGCCACACGGTCCGGCATTGAGTTGATTAGACACCTTATGTTGTCCTGAGGCAGATGGGCCTACAAATCTTGAGCAGCCAACTCTAAATCATGTACAGAGTGACACGATTGTATATGCCGTTTTAGCTTATCCCACACGTGCTCTACAGGGGACAAATCGGGGGAGCGGGCCGGCCATGGAAGAGTATGAAAATGACGTAGGAAGTCTTGAGCAATTCTTGCTGTATGCGAACGAGCATTATCTTGCTGGAAAATTGCCCCTTTGAGACCATTTAGGAAAGGTCCTACATGGGGTCGAAGAATATCATCAACGTAACGTTGGCCCGTTAAGATTCCACGCATCACAATTAAAGTGGACCGGCTATTATAGGCTATGCCCCCTCAGACCATTACACCAGCTGTGCGGGCAGTGTGACGTAGAACAGTGTGGGGGGAATTGTACCGCTCACCAGGGCGCCTCCACACCCGTATACGGTTATCATCTGTCCCCAAAACAAACCGGGATTCATCACTAAACACAACCTTTTCAAATCTGTGACATTCCACATTGATCTGGCTTGGCACCACTGTAGACGCAGTTGCCGATGTTAAAGGGAGTGCACGGAAAGGGCGCTTGGATTTAAGATTTGCTTCTGCAAGGTGTCTGGAAATTGTTTGTGGAACAATTGCAACGCCTACGTCTGCTCGTATCGTTGAACGAGTCACTGTGGGGTCCACAAGTGCTTGCCGCACGATCCTTCGATCCTCTCTCCTCGTGGTCTTTCTGGTCGCTCCAGACCTGGTTTTCTGCGCGTGGGTGCCTGCTCGTGTCCACTGCTCTCAACAATTTCTAACGGCACACTCCGAGCGATTCACCTGGCCAGCAACACGGCGCGTCGACCAGCCTGCAGTTTTCATTCCGATGATCAGGTCGCTCTCAAACTCGCTTAACTGTGAGAAATGTCTTCTAGCACGTTTACCTGGCATGTTTCGCTTACCAAAGTCTCCCTACAATCAGCGGGTAGTCGTCACGCTAATGAATCTTCGAATTTGCGCTGGCTTATATAGCACCCTCTTCTTGATTGTAGCGCCCCTTCGGCGTGTATTATGCGTATTTGCACAAAACTTGGATCATTTGCATATCACATTACGCTGTACTTATTTGCAGTTTCGCGATTGTACTTGGCTTCCTTTTTGGATCGCTATTTTCAATGTTCCTGAGTGTATTTTATACAGTTCTCGCAAAATCTTTATAAATTATAGCCTGTGTTATATTCTGATGTATCAGCTATATTATTGTAACGTTTCATTAAAATCCATTCTGCTGTTTTTGTGTGAAAGAGTAACTGACATCTCTCTCTCTCCATCCATCCATCCGTACGAACTTTCGCGTTGCTAATATTAGTAAGGATTAGGAAATTTTGGTTGTTATTACATGGATTTTCTAATAATAAAATATACTTTCTTTTTAAAATAGTCTACTTCAAAGTCTTTAAGTAAATCTGATTATTTAGATGTAAACAGGGATGGTATTAAAAACTTTTGTTTTCCTCACTTGGACGTATGAGGAGCTTCGTTTGTTTTACAAAGAGAGTAGTTTCAATTAAATATCAATTTGATTGTTTGTGTATATTTCTTCGCGATATATACAAATCCATATCGTTAATTGGATAGTTCCAAAAATTTTGCTGGGAGCTTCACTAATGTGAGGAGCTTGGTAATTGTGAAGTTCGTAATTCTAATAATTTAAAAGTAGAATATTTATCTGGAACGCCCCCCCTTTTTTACACCTTGCAATCCTTCTTTAAAGTCTATTCTTGCAAAGCCTCTTTTGTAGCTGATGTCTACTCCATGTTTGCCAAACTTTTTTTAAGTCTGTAGGTCTAATACAGAGGTTCCCAAATTTTTGTGACTCAGACTCCATGCAATGTTTTTGTCTTTGGGTAGACCCCTGCTTACCTAACGTTTAATTTTTGCACATTGATCACACTTGGCAAGAATCTTGTTGAGTTTAAATTGCTTCGGTTAGTAATGTGTCCAGTTTCTCTTTTTTGAAGTTATATTTCTTTTGGCGCGTTAGGGAAAAATGATGAGAGTACATTTTTACGATGCGCGCACACACCGTCATAAGAAACCGACACCCTGCATTTTAGTTTTATACACAGCGCCATCTAGTGTTGAAGAACAATAATACAAATCTGAAAAAATTAATTAACCTTAATAAAATCCACACGTTAAAAATGGATAAATATTTTTTTATTTTAAATTATCTTTAATTGGAAATAACTTATCTGTTTAATAATATTCTTCTTACAAATGATTTTTTTTAATTTCTAGTGCCTTTTTTTGAAATTTTAAAATTTTACTTTACAATATCGCAATGTATAATTGATAAATTTTATCAATATTAATATTACCGTAAAATATTTCCTTATAACAAAATGTTACTAACCTTTTCTTCTTTTAGAAACAGTTAAATGGAAATTTTTAATTAAAACCAATATAAAATAACTTTATTTAGTGCTACGAACATTTCGTATTTCATTATTTGTTTTTGAACACTTAATTAAGTCACCTTTTGTTATGAAAATGAAAAAAAAAAAGAATTAGATCTTTAATATGTGATTTGTTTTGAACTTTTTATAAGTGCAGTTATTTTAAAATAAAAAAATGTTACTGCACCATATTTATTATTTTTCGATTCGATTTAATTTATTATTTTAAAATAGGAATGACACTTTTTTTTTGAGGAATTCAAGCATATTTTGCAGTCAAATTTCTGCTTGAGCTGCTTACACAGAAAAATAATAGTTGTATTTAAGAAAAAGAAATAATAAACTAGAAATTTTTCTCTTTGACAAATTAAATTTTTTAGAATTTGTATTTACTTTTTTCAAAGCTGAAAACTTGCATATACACAAAAATCCTTTATACATCCGGTTCAAAATGATAAATTCTACACTACCATAAATGTGCTTTTTAACTATCGCATTTTTAAATAAAACGAGTTTTTCTTTATTTTACTTTTTATATAAGAGGAACGAAGATGTAGTATGCTTCTATGGCTTACTATTTCATAATATCAACAAGATATAACTATCACAGCACTCATCGTAATTCTGAACTTTTTTCAAATGACGAGGTCGACACCTGTACTGGCACCATCTGTCCAAACTACTACACCATGACAACGGGAGGAATTTAAGCCCCAACTCTTGTCATTTATACATTTCTGCATCAAAACTTCCAATTACATTATCCCAATTGCGGATACGTAACGTAATAATTAAAAAAAAAATTAAATAAATTCTGAAAAGTAATGTTTTAAATAAATGGAAAATTTAGATTTTTTTTTAGTAAAAACAAGTGATTTCTGATCAAGAATATATATTTACTGAAACAATTGATTGTAATAATGAATTAAATGAGTTTATTTTCCCCAAATGACAGCTATTAATGTAAAAAAGACAGTTTTTCGTTATTAAACATCAGCTCAAGATAATATTTTTTTTGGAATAAAAATATATTAATTTATTTTAAATTCACTATTTTTTTAAATATGAAATAGTTATTTATAGCACTAAATAGTTAATTTTTGTAGCTCACTGTGTATTTGTAGCCTTAAATTATTATAATGTCCTTGACATTTTAATCTTTTGTTTTCTTTAAACCATTTCCTTGTAGCTGCTTCTGAGAACGAGTTATTAAAGAATCAAAATGGCTTATGGCGATAGATAAAGATTGATTGCTTTTTAATTCATTCTCCGAAGCAACTTGAATATGAAATTATTGATCAATAATAAATATCAATATGCATATGTTGCATGCTAAAAATTGTCCATTTTTTTAATTATTTAGAAATAATTTTACTATGATATTTAAATAAACTTCATTTAACTAGGTAATGCACTATAATAAAACTTTCAATGTATTAAATACCTTATTTTTCTATTATCAGCGTCGTTTTTTTCTACAAACGTAGGATAACGTGAAAAAAAAATTTTAGAAAGTTTTTATCTTGTTAGCCAAAGGAGTATGTCTTACGTGCGTACATAAGTGCACGCACACTTTTTTTTTGTTATACCATAGCCAAAGCATTCTCAAACCTAGATTCAAAATCTGAATAGAGGGCATTTAAATGAACGTAGGTTCAAAAAACAGTAACATGGCAGAGTATTTGACAAAATTAGAAACTGGAAAAACTTGCAACGTCCAATATTATATTCCTTTAGCTTAATTCTGACAAGAAAAGCTGAACTGATGGTCTTTGTTATAATTAAATTTGCGCTGTCATTTTGTAACTGTGCAAGTTAACATCAATAAATTTAGTACTTAAATCTGTTAAAGAAATAAAATCTGATTTCCCCCCTTGATTACATTTTCTTTTTAAGTTAAAGTTATGGTGTGGTTTAGTGAGAGCCTCTATCGTAGACCCCCATTTACAACTCATGGACCCCTAAATAATATTTTCACTGACATGGAACCCTTGAAAGTCGTCATAGACCCCTCGGAGTCTATATAGACCACTTTGTGAATCGCTGGTCTAATAGTTCAAAATAACCGGACTTTCTTTTATCTTAACTCCCCTGTAGCTCCTCGCAATCCCCTTGGAGGTCAACTTTTGTAAAAACATCTTTTGTGGCGTTTCTTTACTCCATGAAAGGAATATACATGACAAATTTCAAATCTTCAGGTCCAATAGCTCAATAACCAGAATATAACGGTGCTTAACCTCTCGCAACTCTCCTTTGAGGTTCGAATTTCCAAAACCCTTTTTTTGCGAATCACTCCATGAAAGGAACGCACCCATCAAATTTCGAGTACCTCGGCCTAATAGTTCCGGAGATATCGTGTTCAGTCAGTGAGTAGCTATTCTCCTTTAGATATCATGTGTGAGTTATGCGTTTCTTACACTAAAAAGAAGAGCGTTTTTTCTGTTGTTGCATTCTTGGATCATGTTCCAATTTACCTGCTGACTGAGGGGACTTGATTTAAAGCTGTTTAAAAAATATTGCAGGTGCTAAAACTGTGCAGGCAAAACACATTAATAGTAATCCTGCTTTTGTTTTCAGAGAAAAAAATCTAAATTCAGTTTCTGCCTTTTAACAATAGAACAATAGTATTAGACAGTTGTAATATATTAATCAAAAATTAAAATTCCAATTCATGTATCGTATAATTAAATGAAAACAAAACTCGGTTTATAGATAATTCAGTTTAACGGACAGTCGCATTCTTTATACTTGTAACCAATTGTTTTTCCTTTTACGCAAGAGATAATGTCAAAGAAGAGGATACATTCTCTCAAATCCTGATGGGGGTGTCAAAGGGTGGAAAGGGATCAGGTTTATTAAGGCCCTTCCCCACTTCCTATCGTCACCAGGTGCGTTTTCCGATAGGGCAATCGATTGGGGTCGCAAGCAAAGCTAATAGTCCGTTATCTTCCGGGGGAGGGCGGCAATTAACGATCTTCTGACCCCTTTCTCTAGATGGGAGGGATGGGAGTGATTAATTGCGTAAGGAGGAGAAGGCTATCTCGTGTCTTCCGCCCACCAAAAGGGATGTTCGATTTCCGTCGTCTGCTGAACATCGAAAGGGTGGCACGCTGTTGTTGAATGTATGAACACCTTGCCTCGACAGGTTCTGTTGGTTTAGTTAAGATGGATTTTCTGGTAATTTGAGCATTGTATTGTCTGATCTTTTCGCTTAAAAAAGATTACGTTGACTTCATGCATTTTAACGTCGGTGGCAGTCAGCAGTAAAATCTATGTTTTATGTAATTAATTGATAATGTTAAGAAACTTGGTAAAATATTTTAAACATTTTAATAAATAAATAGTAATTTATTTTTTGACTTATTTGATATACAGATATACCGTAGTCAAGGTCATGTGTAGTGCAGGTGAAGACCCGCAGTGTAGAGTGTTGTAATGATTTCACACAGCTCTGGGATAAACTATTTATTTCTCAGTAAGAAAATCATCAAAAAATATTCTATCACAATTAATTAGCAGAAGAGCCCACAGATTTTGAGTCTCTTTCGCTGAAATGTTTCATATCTCTCGCATAAAATAATGACATAAATTGACACTCTAGAGAAAAGTCCAATACATAGGACATGTAAAAAAGGGGTTTGCTCCTGGTAATTCCACGCCGAATGTGGGTGAGTTCGCTGGCTCTAAATCCGTCGTGCGGTTGCTCCTTTGTAATTTCCAAAGTTCCAAAATCCACCTTACTTCGCGGACTCACGTATAGCTATATCACAAGTCTTTAGCTAACTGTATCACAAGTCTTTAGCTAACTGTATCACAAGTCTTTAGCTAACTGTATCACAAGTCTTTAGCTAACTGTGTCACAAGTCTTTAGCTAGCTGTATCACAAGTCTTTAGCTAGCTGTATCACAAGTTTTTCGATAGCTGTATCGCAAGTCTTTAGCTAGCTGTATCGCAAGTCTTTAGCTAGCTGTATCGCAAGTCTTTAGCTAGCTGTATCGCAAGTCTTTAGCTAGCTGTATCGCAAGTCTTTAGCTAGCTGTATCACGAGTCTTTAGCTAGCTGTATCACGAGTCTTTAGCTAGCTGTATCACGAGTCTTTAGCTAGCTGTATCACGAGTCTTTAGCTAGCTGCATCACGAGTCTGTAGCTAGCTGTATCACAAGTCTTTAGCATCCAACCCGGTTCCCTCACGTAATGTTTCTCCGTTTTAGAATACGCCTTAATTCGCGGATCCAGTATTGCTCTCTTTATCGTTGATGGGGCCTCAGACCATCCCCGGATCTCCACCGTTCGGAATACACCGTACTTAGCGGACTCTTTATTGTTTTTCTATCGCTAAAGGAGCGTCAAACGGTTCCCTCAAAATACAGTCTTCCTTCGTACTCCATCGCTCTCCTTTGTACCTCTCGTCTCCTAATTCCTTCTTTGATCTCTTGTTCTTAGGCCACCCCTGTTGGTCTTGGCCCATTTGATCTCTTTCCCGCTGGGCGCCGACGGCTGGAGTTTGTCTCAGTGCACATTGTAAGTTTTCAGACGCGCTGTCTTCACCGAATCGTGGGAAAACGAAAGCACAATGTTACGACGTCTCTTTTTAATGGTTGGGACCAGCCTGGGAAAAGAGGGTCCGAATCTTTCACCACCCAGTTACGAAATTCTTTCCCAGCAATTAGGGTAATATCTGGAATTTTCCCACGTCTGTCGGCCCCCACTCTTAGCAATTAGGGGGAAGAGACCGGCTTAATCACAGGGGCCTTTACACGTTATATGTGCCAGGGCTTAAACTTCCACCCGTTATTATGATGTAGAAATTAGATGAGTGGTTCCATCTTTGTTACTCATCACTTGACCATGGTTCAAAATTACGAGATCCTTCGCCAATAGCCTGCGTGTAGCTTCGTAGTGGGACGTTGATATAATTCTTATTCTCATTCACTGAGATATAAATTTGATTATGAAGATTAGTTTTGCATGGGTCAGTAACTGAAATGTTGCAGCAAATAGAATGTTTAGATTTAGAGATGATTCTGCTCTTGTGTTTTTAGCTAGACAAAAATAGTTTTAAGATATGTCTCAATTGAAATCAAAAAAACATTTTTTGTTCCAATTGCTTCTATGTATATTCCTTCATTATCAAACAGGGATCCCGCTCTCTGAATTATCTGCTAATAAAAACTCAATTTGGCACCCTCTTTCCTATACATAAGTGTACTCGCATCATTAAACAAAGTAGTCAAATGAATGAAACTTCTACATTCAGAGAGATGTATCATTTCAGAATATCCTTATCGTGATAATTTTTTCGGATTCACATGGTTATTTTCCTTTAATGGTTCTAGAAATGAAAAACGAGAAGCTTCTTATTATCCTAATATGATATTTTGTAAAAGTAGTAAGTGAAAATTCAAGAAAAATTTGGAGAAAATATTACTGCGATAAGATATTTCACTGTTATCAGATATGTTATGTATAATTTACTATTTATATCGTAACGTCTGCCCCAAACATATTATTTCATAAATTAATGATTCGTTACTCAAATAAATCTCTATCTAAAGGGCATTTGAGAAATTATCTGGTTGCAGCTCTTTATATATACATTTATCATTAAATCCATATAAATAGTTTTGTGTATGAATATGCGTTTGCACTTTTATTTTATTTTATTTATTTATTTTGTCAGATAATTAGAAAATATAGCTGCAAGTAAGTGTTACACAGAAAATTTATCATTTAAAGATTCAGACTTTTTCATCTAACATTAGAGGAGCCATTTTTAAAGCCCTTATTACTCAGAAAATTACGAATAGAATTACAAAAACTTTTAAATTTATATTATTTATAACACAAGAAATAGTTTGGGGAAAAAAACTACTTTAAAAGATAAGATTATTTCGAAAATTTTCACACTTGTCTCAAGGGCCTATACCAATACAATAATTTTATAATATTGTTCTATTGTCTTGATCAGGATAATCAAGATTAACGGTGTGTTTTCCACTTCCAGATTTGGCAAATAGTTCCAGATTTGAGTGACTTAAAGGTTAAGTTACACCCCCCAAAAAAAATGCTCATGGTCAATACAAATACAACAAACAAAAAAGTGATCTACAATAAAATGTTTTATTAATTTTTTAAACTATAATTTATTTAGATTACGTCTCTTAACACATTCCGATGATAACGGAGATGGACAAAATTTGTCAAACTGATATTTATCCTTCAGAAGAAATTGATTAAGCTAACAGTAGAATGTTTCACTTAGCAGTCGAGAATACTTCTTAGAAGTTTATTGCTTATATATACTGTTTCATAGCACGTAATTAGACACATCATTTTAGCAGATTATTTCCGTTCGCTCGAAAAGAAAAACACAGACGTGGACATAACTTCCCACTTTTCATAACTCGAACCAGGTGAAGACCTATGCATATGAGTATGAATTTGCGGATGTGTATCTTTTTCCACGCATGAAATAGAGAATTAAATTGAAATTCTCTCGCGTTTCTAGAAATTCAGTTTTATTGCACGTGACACCTCAATAAACTCCGTGCTGAGGAAATGAAATGTGTTTGAAGAAAATGAAAATATTGAAATGTGTGAGGTGGAAACGAACAGAATCATGGTTTCACTCTAATAAATTTCCATCTTCTATTTCCTGAAAAATATGTTATGTACATATATTTCATCTTTTATTATTTATTTTATTCGAGTTTATTATTCATATGCGCATTTGTTATGTTAAATGCTACGCTTAAAATACAGGGAATTTATCTATAGAAAGTAAAAACCAGTTATTTTCTACATTAAAAAATGTTTATTATGATTCATTTATAATTTATTTATTTTACGAGGATAATAATTTTTAAGTAATCAGGGGGTGGATTAAAATTTCCTCTCACTAGAGTTTCAAAGTACTTCAAAATTTACATAGTGATGTGACTCTTAAAAATACATGTTCTAGAAATATTTTTTAAGCATCAATCTAAGAGTTATTAAAACATTTCATGATTCAAAAGCCTTTTCTTCTTTTCGTTTCTCTAAAATTGTGTCTCGGTCCTTTTGTGCGCCACCAATTTTTTTAAAAATTATAATTTATACTCTAAGAAAAAATAACGAAATTCAGAGCCAAATCATTCGGTCATTTTATAAAAATAAACTATTCATAAAAATTGTTGCTGACCCTTTAATAACACTAGAGCAGAGAGTTATTCGTTATACTTCCCAAATTTAGATGTGAAAAAATTGACTGTCAAGGCACAAATTGCTCCACATGGTATGGTGTACGAGTTTGGAGGAGTACCAACTCAAGTGTCGTCCTCTTCATATAACCACGAAGTTCGAAATCGAATTAAATCTTGAAATCGAATTAAATCTAAAGTTATATTTCCACCTTCAATTTCTGGAAATATTTTTGTCTATTTTAAACTTTCATTTGTGAGCTACCATTTATTCAAACAAATGTTTTCAGATATTGGGTAAAAATGTAATTTTAGAAGAACCCAAGCAAATCTCTTCATAAAATTTGTGGGGGAGTGTAGACTTTGTGCAGGATTAAATTTTTGACAACAATTTCTATAATTTCCCGAGGATGAGAACCTTAAGCTAATAAATTGATGCATTTTTCAATTCCTACTATTTTAGTTCAATATCTCACTATGTATATTTATATAAATATCTTGTTCAAATTTTCAATCGTTAATAAAATACATTTTACTCACCCACTCAAGTTCAAATACATTTCTTTAAATGCAGTGAATGACACTTGATATTAATGCAGTTTTGACAAATGTTAATTATTAATTAAATTTTATTTTTTAATTTTAAATTTATTGTGCATTATTTTTGATGAAGTTAGACTTATCTCTAACAGATGGTGCCAGTAAGTTTTTCTAATGAAGTAAGAATAGACTTAATTTTTTGTTTTTCTTCTTATACAATAATTCAATTCCTCTTAACAATGATTGTAACTTCATTCAATCGCTATAAGAATTGAGTGTTATTAAGTATGTTCTTTTTTTCAGACTCCCTAGATTAATCAACAGTTGTAAACATATTCTAAAGAGTGTTTTTTTCCAGGTATAGAAGTTTAAGTTGGCATTACTTTCCAAGATGGCGACCGATTTAACAGCTATCAAGTGATTTTTTCTCAGTTTAGTTTGGCAATTCATCAAAACGATCATCAAGCAAGGCGTAGATTCGTCGAATGGGCCCAAAACGAGATTGTCGTGGTTCCCGATTTTCATAAGCGAATTTTGTTTAGCGATGAAGCGCACTTCTGGTTGAATGGCTACGTCAACAAACAAAACTGCCGCATTTGGAGTGAAGCTAATCCACAAGTGTATGTCGAAACACCGTTACATCCAGAAAAACTGACTGTTTGGTGCGCTTTATGGGCTGGTGGAATCCTTCTTCAAAAACGATGAAGGCCACAACGCTACAGTCAATGGTGATCGGTATAGAGCCATGATTACTAACTTTTCATTCCTAAATTGAACAATCATGATGTCCAGGAGCTGTGGTTCCAACAAGACGGCGCAACATGTCACATAGCTCGTGCCACAATCGATATATTGAAAGACACGTTTGGTGACCGCCTCATTTCACGTTTCGGACCTGTGAATTGGCCTCCAAGGACTGCCAGAAATCATATTTAAAATGTAATGCCACAAGATTATCTTTTGAATAAAAAAAATTCATGTCAATCGAATAATACATCGTTGTTTTATTGCAATTTAAAGTTCTATACCTCTAAAAAAACACCCTTTAATATTCAGAGATTTTAAGTATAACATTCTTTTTATAGAAAATATTTTATACTTTCACCTGATTGCATTCAATGATTCACTATATTTTGCAAACTGCTCTAAACGTCAGAAGCTTTCCAAGACATTTAAAGATGTCAAGAGTTATCTACGCTCTTGGCCTCTAAGGTGAATCCAGAGTAAGATCCATTTTCTTTTCTGACGTGTGGCAGTTAAAGCGCTGACGGGACTGAGGAACTCATTCTTCAGGACTGGCTAATGCATACAACAGAGTGTACATAACATTACTAAAGAGCGTTTAATAAATAAGATTGGAAGTATACTGAAGAAGAGTTACAATTTAAATAATATCGACTTCTGAATGTTGACGTTTTTTAACCATTTTAAATCTATCCTTCAAATTGGAAATATTCTTTTTAATTTAAATTTATAAAATTTACTTGTCACGAATTATGCTTTGCACAAACTCATTTTTAAAAAATCGGCGGTGAAAGATTTTTAGATATTAAAGAAACAGATTACGTTAAAAATAAACAAAATATCGAAATTTTAATTATCTGTTTTTAATTGTGATGTTTCTCAAAGTTCCTACTATTAATTCATAATATCCATATATATCTTGTTCAAATTTTCAATCGTTAATAAAATACTTTTTAAAGCGCTGCATTGATCTGAAATTTTATATACATGATTGTTTTGGGTGACAACACGATAATTTAATTACATTAATTAAAAAAATAATTGATTAAACTAATTATTCAACGAATTACGGATATGGCCACGTTGGCATCATTTTTGGCGACTTGTGTCAAAACTTGAAAAAGGTTTATTCCTCACATTTTAAAGCGCTCATTTGAGCTGAAATTTTCTATACACGCTTGTTTTAGGTAACAATACAATAATTTAATTATAATTCATTAAAATTAATTGACTGAAGCTAATTATTTAAAGAATTACAGATCCAGAGTCACTTTGGCTTCATTTTTAGGAACTTGGGTCAAAACTTTAAAATATTTTTTTTCTCTCGTTTTAAAGCATTCAGTTGAACTAAAATTTTATATACACACTTGCTTTGGATGACAATACGCGATACTTTAACGATAATTATAAAAATAATTGTCAATTAATATTGGGATTCTGTCAAATTTATATACGTATTTATATTAATTGAAATGATTTGGTAAAAATTAACTAAAATAAAATTTTTCTTTGTTGACCTAAGTAGGAATCGACTTAATTTTTTTACATTACTTGTTCAATAAACAAACAAAATTTTGTAGCTATAGCTACGTTATTAAGCCAGTTATTTATTATTATTTTTTTATTAATACGTCGAATTCAAATCGAAATTAAAGCACGTGACGTCTGCTTTTTCTACAGACGCTGTCAACGTAGCCTAAGCAGTTTCAAACATTTTACCTGTAGAACTGTCATTATTTATTTACAGCTTCATTCCATTTAATTTAAACTTATTTACTTTTTTATTTTATGGCAATTTAAGGGGGATTTTGCTTTTAAAATAATTAATGCCACTTGAATTTTAATATATATCAGATTGAACAGTATATTTCAGTTCTTTCATCTATTTTACAGACCTTTAAAACATAAAATGGCTATTTCTCGGGTTTTAAATTTTCACTATGTGTTTAAAATGCTAACGCTTCTTTTATATTCAGCACGAAGGTTTGGAATTTTTTCTGTTATTTTGTATAATGTGTTTGATTTATTCTGTGCTTGGAGATTAAATATTTAGATGTATATTTTTTTTAAAAATCCACAAAGTCGGATATAGTTGTTTTTAACTACTTTTTAGTGTCAGACTGGAAAAAAATTGGAAAAATTATGAACCACGCGAAATACCAATCCCATGTTCGAAACTGTGAAAAGCATTTCAAAGAAACAGGAAAAAAATGCTCACAAATATTAAAAATCGTAGAAGCAGTAGAAATTTTAAAATATAGATTTTTTAAAAAAAAAATATCTCTGTGTTGTATAAAAATGGTGTTATTCTTCTGAAATATATAATTTTATGTGAGTTAAAAGCAGTACTTGTAAACGTTTTTATAGAATTATATAAATAAAAAACTTACGTACAACGTTCCATGTCAAGGTATCCGACTAACCTAAAATTGTGAATTTTCCAAAAATTGACAAATTTTATTATTTTATTTCCTACACTAACATCATACTAACTTTATTATTTTTCATTCATTAACACAAAAACCACCTGTGTTTTAGTAAAAGAAAAGACCAGTACGTTAAGCAAGATGTCAGACTTTAAAATGCGTTTTATTCAAAAAGTGGGGGATTTTTTTCAAAATTCTCAAATTGGGATATTAATTGCTTAAAAAGTTTTGACAATAATTAACTGAATTTTTTGTACATGTCCTGTATTTTAGTAGAAGTCTTTTATCTTCATATTTTTCAATCACTGTTTTATTACAAAATTTACAGTCCCATATGTGATTATAATCACTGTTTTTTTAAGCAATTTCATATAATCACTAAGATAAAGTGTTCTAGTTATTGCAAAAATTAAAATAAATCCTATCCTGAAGGCCATTTCAAAAATGAATAGCTAAGCAACACATAAAAAAAAATAGAAAAACAGAAAATTTGTTCATAAACTTTTTGTACAGAATGGGCCCCGTTTATGTAGTTTTTAGTAAATTTTTACTTATTTGTTCCCATTTTAGTAATAATAATTTCTTTCTCTTTTTAAAAATTTAGCATATTTTTCTTAAAATGCACTAAATAAATCTAAAAACTCCATTTTTTTAAAAAAAAACTATTTGTCGCAAGTAGTCGGATGCCTTAACGTATCCCCGACTTTGCTAGAAACCATGATTTTGTAAAAGCTTACAACCGATTATTTCTCTTAAGGTATCCGACTACTTGCAACAACTTTTTTTTAAATAATGGAGATATGGAGATTTTTTTGTGGTTTTTAGATTTATTTAGTACATTTTAAGAAAAAAAGGCTAAAATTAAGAAGAGAAAAATAAATTATTACTACTAAAATGGGAAAAAATGGGTAAAAATTGACAAAAAAATTACATAAACGGGGCTCACTCTGTGCAAATAGTAAATGAGCAAATTCTCAATTTTTCAATTTTAATGTATTACCTTGCTATTCTTTTTTGAAATGACCTTCAAAATAAGAGATATTTTAATTTTTACAAAAACTAGAGCACTTTATCTTAGTTATTATATGAAATTGCTTAAAAAAACAGTGATTATATTCACATAAAGGACTATAAATTTTATAATAAAACAGTGATTGATAAATCTGAAGTTTAAAAGAATTCTATTGCTATACAAAACATACACTAAAAATTTCAGCAAATTATTTGCAAAACTTTTTGAGCAATCGCTGTTTTTCGAAAAAAAACACGTTTCGAGTAAAACGCATTTTAAAGTTTTAACGTTTTATGTAAAGTTATAGCGTCTGCTTTTACTAAAACACCTGTAGTTTTTGTTCTAGTGAATGGAAAATAAATTTTTTTGTATTTTTATGAAGCGAATAAGATGGCCTATAAAATAAAATCGTAGAAAAATTTGACTATTTTTCAAAAAAGCATGATTTTAGGGTAGTCGGATATCTTAATATTTAGTTGTCACTAAGATTAGAATACATGTATAAAATTGTCTTAAGAATATTACTGCAATAAAAAAATTATTTAAATGCAATATTTTGGCAAAAATAATTTAGAATTACCTATTTTCAAAACATTTTCCTTTCATGAAAAATTCTTCTATAATAATAATAATAATAATAATAATATATATATATATAACTGAAACTTCTCCAGAGAGCCTGAACTAGGATGTTTGAAAAATTCACATTATTTTCAGAGTTATTATCCATTTACCCATTTAAATAATTACCGGGTTTCTTTTGCTAAAGTTTCTCCAGTCTGATGTAGTAAAATATGGATAAATCAACTTCTAAGTTATACAATTCAAAACTCCTAGTTAAGGCTATGTACAGAGGTCTGCGCTATATACTGGCAAAATATTATTGCTATAGAAGCATTTTCCAAAAATGGAAAAATGTTGTGAAAATAGGTAATTCTACGTTCATTTTTTTGTCTAAATGTGTTGCATTTAAATAATTTTTAATGTAAGAATACTTTTAAAAGAATTTTATGCGTAATTATTGTAATCTAAGTGGCAAGAAATATTAAAAAAATAACTACGTTCAACTACGTTCGGAACCGTGATTTTCAAAAGCGCATAAATGCATAATTTTCATGATATTTAATGTCACTTGGATTAGAATAAATGCATAAATTGTTTTAAGAACATTTTGACAAAAACAATTTATTTAAATACAATATTTTGGCAAAAAATTAACTTAGAATAATATTTTTTCCAAATGTTCTCCTTTTGTTAAAAATACTTCTATTAGAATAATATTTTGCCTGTATATAGCGCATACCTCTGTTCAGACGCTCAACTAGAATTTTTGAAATATATAACTTAGAAGTGGGTTTATCCATGTTTTACATCAATAGAGGGAAGAAATTTTAGGAAAAAGCGCCAATAATTATTTCAATGAGTAGTAACTCTGAAAATGTAAATTTTTCAAACATTCTAGTTGAGCCTCTGTAGAGAGGTCTGAGCTATATACACGCAAAATATTTTTATTAGAGAACCATTTTTCACAAAAGGAGAACATTTGGAAAAAGATTATTCTAAGTTAATTTTTTGCGAAAATATTATATTTAAGTAAATATTTTTTTGTCAAAATGCCCTTAAAAAATTTTATGCATGTATTCTAATCTGAGTGACACTAAATATCATGAAAATTATCCATTTATGCGCTTTTTTAATATCACGGTTCCGAACGTATTCGAATACCTTAAGTAAAGAAATAACCGCTTAAAATATCAAATGTTACGTATGTATACCATTCAATTCAATCTTTATTGCCAATTTATTACCAATAAACATTTCACTGGATTTTGTGAAATCGATTTTCTTAAATCTCGTCTTGTTCTTTTTTTAGATTTTTTTTGTTGTATTTTAATTCTTTATTATTATTATTATTATTTCTTGTCTTTCTTATAAAAACATGTGAAATAAAACTGCATAGATTTGCCGCAAAGAACATCGGGATTTTTTTTCGTTTCGTAGAAATGTTAAAAAGAAAACAGTTATTGTGTACTATGCTGATATTGCGTATAAAATATTTTTCAGTTTCAAGGTAATACATGTACTTTTTCCCCAATGATTTTACTTATATTGAAATGAGTTTACACCAACATATTGAAAAGATAATTTAAAAAAAAATTGTAAAATCTTCCTAAACTTATGTAGTTTATGCAAGGTAAAATAAAATTAATTAATTAAATTTAAAGTTAAATTTTGAAATTGCAAAATACATGAATTATTCGAAGTGATTTTTGTATATTACAATTATGTTTTAAATTATAAAAAACTCAATTACCGTACACTGAAAAAAAAACGATTATGATAGAAATTCTTTTCTGAAATACTTTGTTGTTTGAGGGCATGATTATATAACAATGAATCTTTGATGATTTTTATAAACTTGGATTAATTTTGGGGGAAATTTATTTAAAAATGCATTTGAAATAAAAATACATTTCTGTTTGCGTGCTTCTTCTAAGTAAAAATCCTTTTATAATCACAAATACTCATATAATTTACGATTTTTCTTATTACGAATTTATAATTCTTAATAATAAGAAAAAATCGTAAGCGTTTTTGAGTAGTTTTCTTTTCATTAGATAAAAATAAAATTCTTAATCTCATTATGTTTTACATTCATTGTCATATAAAATTTAGTTACTAATTCAATTCAGCTAAATTAATTAATCCAATGAACTAAAACCCATTCTAATAGAACTTACTTATTATATTTATCTTTGCCGGTTTAAAAAACAATAATTTTTGAATTGATTTGTTCTTTAGAGAATAATCGAATAAAAATCGTAAGTTTAAACAATTCTTCAAAGCGAATTTTAAAAAAAATTTGTGATGAATTTTCTTAGTATTCTTCGCTTATTACCGTAAACTCCGGCGTATAACGCGCACCTAGTTTCAAGCTGTATTTTTTAATTTTTAGGTATATTCGCAGTATAACGCACCCCCCCTTTTTTACGAAAAAAATTTGAAATGTACGTGTGCAATTTTCTTATGTTTTGAAATCATTATTTATTGGATGAATTCATTCCAGATTATCTTTTTGAAAAAATAGTATAATTCTAGAATTATTCAACCTTTTAGCTCAGGAGGGGGGGAATATAGCCATGGCTGGATTTTTCCCACGCTTTTCTATGAACATTGATTCTTTTTCCCCTTTCATGTGATGTACGAGGCGGACGATTAATTTTGAAATAAATTAGAACAAGCCTGAGGCTTATTACGCTCGCCGTCTGTAGTCAATACTATGAATAATATTAAATACGCTTCAAACAGCGGACAGTAAAGATGGGTGCTGGTAAACGAAGCAAAACACAGTGCCGGTTTCAAGATCTAAGTGATTCAATTTGCAGAAGAAAATGGAAATCGTGCTGCAGCAAGGATGTTTGACATTGGCGAAAGCTTCATAAGGGAGTGGAAAAAAATGAAATGACAATAATTAACTCGTCAAAGAAGAAATGTGCTTTAAGTAAATGAGTAACGAAATGACCTATTCTAGAAGAAAAAGTGTTGCGAACTGTGTCCTAGAAAATCGCCAGAATGGATTAATTGTAAAAAGAAAGAGTATACGTTTATTCGCCTTAAATTGGTAAAAAAAGAATGCCTTTTCATGTTAGCCAACAATGAAAGTTCATAAGGTATGTTATTTATGTTAAATAAACAGTATTTCGATACATAAGTCTAAATTTGTTTTAATACTCATTTTTTTAAAGCTCTCATTTTTATACTCGGCGTATAACACGCACCCCTAAATTTCGATCTTGTTTTTTGTGTTGAAAGTGCGCGTTATACGCCGTATTTTACGGTATGTTTCCAAAAGTTTAATAATAAATGAAACTCAAATAAAAAAACAAGCAGAATCCCTGTAAAATTTAAATTCACTGTGCATAGATAATTATGTTTCCCATTCTGTATTTACCTCGAAGGTGTTGGAAATTTATTAAAATTCATAAAGAAGTATTTCACTCTTCACACTACGTTTTACTATGAATACAAATTTACTTATCGAATTTCATTTAGTATTGCTTTACCGATGAACGAAATAATTCATGCAGAAAAAACGTTATTAGATTCAGTCTTATGTAATATGCCCGCAGTTATTAACGTCCTACCTAAAAGTTCGTCTGCTGAAATTTTTTTTCTTCTTATTTCTAAAAAATTTTACTAACATATTTGAACTAACTTCATATGCATATAATTCAGTTCTTTTATGAAAACGATAATTGAATTCTATGAAACAGTGGATGTAGTAAACTAAAGTAGGCGATAGAATAATATATTTTTTATTTTGAATGGGCTACGGATTGGTGTTTTACCATTGCAGACCTTATACATTCCCGAGAGCTGGTATCTTTTTTTAGTGCATCGCCATATATGTGGATGCCAATCGTCGCAGGTAATTTTGACGCCTAGTTTCCTCCCTAGAGGGAGGCAGCTGAGCTCTGACGATGCGAGCCTGAATAAGGATATAATTTTGCCAAGAGCAGCCAAGCCAAACAAACACTCTATAGTGATCTTTTACTTGCCGTATAATCACACGACAAGGGCCACTGTCAAATTTCTGCATCATAAAAATTCACCAACATGGGTTGAGGTCGAATCCGCAACCGTAGCTGCAGAAGGCCAGCGACAAACCAACCACGCCACACAGACGGTTAAACATAATTAATGAAATGATTAGTAATTTCGCAAATTAACTTTTAACACGGAAGATTTGGTTGCAACTTAAAGAACCAAATTGGAAAATTTGGTTGCAAATTGCATTTTTGTCAATTTTAATTTGCCCGTAAGAAAAAATGTTGCTATTTTTACAAATGTAGGAAAAGCCCACGCAATTAACAGGTAGTCAATACGGAAATCTTAATATGTTCTGGTTGTATAAACAAGATTTACTTTTAATAGTAAAAAACAAACAATACCAATACACACGTATATACCTACAGCACACGTGGAAATCGCAATTTTGAATAAGGTAATTGAAAAGTATAATCACAAGTCAAAGATTTACTCCATTGTTACTTTCCTGCTTCGTCCTTATAGAGACTGAGAAAAACATTACAGGACCATCTAAAGATTTTTGTAAGAATATCTATTTTTGATGCTAAATTTGTTGACTTGGGAACATTTGGCCACTAAAATTGTCGCCAAGTCTTTCACATATTAATTTATTTAATTATTAATAATTAAGCTAACTAATTCCAAAGAACCAATTTAATTGTTTGATTTAAATAAATTATAATTTTATGCACTAACAGGGCACTGTTTATTATTTTATTATTAATAACAAGAAACAAATAATACACACGTATAAACAAATAATACAAAACCATAGACGTAAAAATGACAATATCCCATAAGGTAAATGCGAGTGAGTGTTTCTTAACGTAGCACTCTCAAGCAATGTGAGCGCTTTTCGCGACGTACCTCGTACTTTTCAGATGCGGTCAAGTGCAAGGATGAATCCTGAGCTGGCAGCCTACTTTCCTAACATTCCTACCACGTAAATGGGAAAACTTTGAGCCCCTACGGATTTAAAAGGCATCACCCCTACTATTGCATAAAATGAATGAGACTTTAGAATCACTGGTGAAGTGCTTGACTCCAATTCCAATCGTTCTTATTCAGGCTGAGAAAAACCTACGAGATATTTATGTCTCTAAATTTGGCAACGGCAAAATTTGACGACCGAATTTGTTGCCATAAGAATTTTATGTACATTTTCTAATCTAAGTGACACTAAACATCATAAATATTATCCAATTAAACGCTTTTGCAAAAACACGGTTCCGAACGTAGTCGGATACCTTAATGACGGGTTTATAATATTTGAAAAAAATAAGACTCTGAAAAAAAATCATATTTCATGCTCAAAAGCTTCACAAATCTTGAATCTTAATATATGTACACAAAACCGTAAAACGTTGACCTGAACGAAAGTTGATGCTTTTTCAGTTTAAATATAGAAGTAAATGGGGGGGGATTGCCAAAACTGAAGATTTTCCATAAACAAGGAAACACATTTACTTCAAAGTACATTAAAAATTATTTATCAAAGTAATTGAAAATACATAGCAATCTATTTCCTTTTATATGGAATTGAACTTAGCTTTGTAATTAAACCAAAGTCAAACTGAACTTTACGAAAATGTATCGAATTCATAATCTATGACTTATATATTTTTATATTATATACTTATATATTTTTTTAAATATGACTTACATATTTTTATTAGATGGTCAGCGATGTTATTTTATGCTAATTTAAAGGTCGATTGTAGAGTCAAATCATACTTCCTTAAATCTCGCTTCTGATTTAATTTAAGCTGATGGCATTATAAAGGATATTCCATTTATGTTTGAAATTTTAGGAGATGACACAATTTAAACACTCATTTTTCTGTACATTATGGTTTTGACAGATTTTCTTTCATAATTATACCATAATTGAGAAGGTGGGAGATAATACGTAGCAAATTTGTATTTATTCGATGAAGTTTGGAAGCTTTTAATGAAATTTTATTTTCGTGACAATCGTTTTTTTTTAAATTTAACTATGTTAAAACCATCAGCAAAGGATGAACGTCAAAAAGTAGCAAAATCTATCATAGTACGCAATGATGAAAAGATAAATTTCTTTTTGTCATCCTTTGTTATCGTAAATTCTTTCAAAAATTGTGATTTCTATATATTTTAGGGGCAGAACCTCAGAATTTGTTTGGTGATTATAAATTGCTTCAGAGTCTGCTTTTCTTAACGATGCATTTAGAAAATATTTTGAGGGCTTTCGGTAATGTATCTTGGTCATTTCAAATGACGGTCAACTAACGAGGACACCTGAGTAGACACCCCCCTCTCCAAACTTTCACACCACGCCCCCGTGAATACTTACAGTTACTACAAGTTAAACTTTTCTGTGACATTAGTTTTTCAGGGAAATGTTTTTGATGGCAACTGGACTGGAATGTATGACTCAACAAAAACAAATCTGGTTACGATTTTGCAAAGTGCGAACTCTTGGCCATAGTGGCTATTAAGTTTCTCAGAAGATATAAATGTATTGCGGACTGTTCAGGGAAAGTAATTTTGTAATTCCTTTCTGAATCATAGTTTTTCTTTTTCTTAGTTTTGAATACACAGAATATTAAGAGAGAAATTACACTAGATTTTAATTAACTTCCCTTTTTTTCATAGATCGAATTCCATTTTATCTAAGAAAAAATAATTTTAAAAAATACAACAAAAACGTACGTATTACGAGCAAAAGAATATATTTATTTAGAATAATTTTTTAGTCATGATCAATTAAAATATACTTAGAACCAATCGCGATTAAGCAAATTATCGATTTAAAAGTACTTCTAAATTGTTTTTGGATTTCCTTGATAGAGCCGAATAGTATTTTATTAATATTAACACTAAATTAAAATAACACTGATTATTCATAATTAATATTTGTAATTTTGAGAATTGACTGGGACTAAATCTGACATTTTGGCTCAAAAAATGATTCTGAAAGTATTTATTTTCGCAATTTGTGTAATGTTTGGAATAGAAACAAACTTTTGTCATGTAAAGAAAACATTTCTTACCAGTCCAAGAACTAGTATCCTGGCCTTTATTTCTGGTTACTAAAATAAATGTATACTTTATGAAACTGTTCTCTGGAGGATTTTAAGTTTTTGTTAAGTATCGCATATCTTCATCAACTTTCGTACAACAAAATATTTCCTTATTATAATTATTGTATAAACTTAAATTTATTTTCATTTTTAAATTTATATTATATTCAAATGACAAACCGTTATTTAGAGAGAAAAAAATTCAAGTAATTGAATGATAATAGAATAGTTGTAACGTTCTCAACCTCTCTTACCCCCCCTTCTCAGAATTATAATGCGACTACTTTGTGTCGATAAAATCATTTCTTCCATTCCATCGAATGATCTCTTAAAAATCGCGGAAACTGTTCTTCACATTATAAAAACCGTAAATATTTTACTTTCGGAAAACCTTTTACATCTGATATTTTTCTTGTCTACCTAATAATCATAAACCTCAAACACATCTTCTCTGCGTGTGGAAACCGAATTTCAAATGGAGTTTTTTGAGAAGTTAAAAAATAAAGCAGTGCGAGGGCAGTGAGTTTTGAGGGAGACTCAATTGATCTCTCCGAAGAAGAAGTGCACTTATTACCTCGTTCTATCCAAATACCTGCAACGTTTAATAATTTGCAATAGCAAATTTTTCATATATGTAAATAATTTAAATAATAGCTGTAGACATAGCAATAAGTAACTTAAAATGATTCCCTTTAATTCACGCTACTTAACATTTATCTCAATAAAATACACCCTCGAATTGTTGAATGAATTTGTGTTTTCTTTCATATGTTGTTGCTGTTGTCGTTTCCTTCCCTTCGGGAAGGAATGAATGTTGCCATAGTATGTAAGACAGGTTGGACTTCCTTACGATAGATAGTGACACCACCTATCTCCACTTCCACAATTTAGGCATGGAACTGGAGGGGAGGAAAATATTCTCCAGCCCCCTGCATTCATGGTTTCTATAAGACTTTCGGACCCCCTGATTTTTAATAAGCACGTACTCCGTGTGTACTCGAAGGGTATTTGGTGCCATCGGGCATCGAACCCATGCCTTCCAGTCTGGAGTCCGATGCTCTAACCACTAGGCTACCCACGGTCCTTTGCTTTCATATTACTTGTCTAGTTGGATCACTAGATCATTTCTAATCAAACAATTCCTCAGTAATATTTTTACGAGTATTCTGGAGACACCATAATATCGAAAATAGTTTGACAAAATACATATAATGTAACTTTATTGTATCTTTCCGAGTATTATCCAATGATTGCATTGTAACCCCTCTCCAATACTTTCTTAACTGTAACTGAGATACAACTTTAGTTATAAAACACTATCTTTCACTACAATCACTAAAAATACATGTGACATACCAGGAGGATATAAAAATAATTCCACCTACGAGGCATATATATTAAAATGGTCCATTCCTATTTCCGTAAATATTACGTGAAAAATATGTCTTGCTCCTCCACCCTCCAGAAGCAATAAAAACTGCAATCGATGTCGATCATTGAAGGACATCGACGGAGCAGAGAGAAGCAAAGAAGAGAGAGGCAGATAAATAATATCTTTTCCCTATTTCTTTTTTATATGTAACTCTTAAGTGTAACGGGGGGGAGTTCGGGAAGAGTTCTCTTTGATTTCCAGAGGAGTAATCTGTAACTACGTATCGGTGGTTTGGAATCATCATCATCTAGAGTGGAGTGGAGAGGTTTCCTTCTTGCAGAGGAGGAAGCACGCTCGAAGTGAATCCAATGAAATCGTCTGCTGTTCTTTGTTGCTTCAACCACTTTTATGGGAAGGGAGGAGTAACGACTGTTTTGGAGCTTAAAAATGGCACTTTATTTCATTTTATTGCCTGATCAAACTTTTGGAAACCCACTTCTAGTTGATTTTTTTCTTTATGTATCTTTCTGATACATTTGAACAGAGAGGAATCAAGTTCTGACAGACAGGAGTAGGAAGAGGGAGGGATGAGACATACGTTTATTCTTTTTCTACTTTTGGCATGCCAAATTAAGTACCAGTTCACCCGTCATTAATAGCGTTAAAACAAAGGCATATTTGAATTTAAAAGTATCTCAATGATTTTTTTCTCCTAATTTGTTTATATTGCTACAAATATATATTTGTAAATCAGCGGAATATTTAAGGTAATTGATTTGGTTTAGCTTTACATAAAATATCGATAGAAGTCACTGTAAGCGATTGCTAAATCGTAATCATTGTTTTAAGATCAAAGCTATGCATTCTCATGTTATTGTTGTTACTTTTTACCATTTTCAAGTTTCAGTATTTTTTTTTAATTAAAAAAAATCTGATCATTTTTTGTTTTAAGGTACACTGCAGTTGAATGCACTTTTTTGAAAGAAAAAAAAAAGAAAAAGACAAATTAAAGTTAAAAAAAAAGTCCAACAACTCATTTTCTATAACAAATATAAAGCAAAAATTATTAGTACGTTTCAAGCCTTTCTATGTCAATCCAATACTTTACTAATTTTGAACTAACTGAAGGAAGAAAAGCAAAAATATATTTTTTTCATAATTTAATGCATTAGATGATTTAAATGGTAATCTCGACTTATTTTTAAACCGAAGTTACGAAAAGAAAAAGAAATGATGAAATTACGTTATCAATCACACATGAATCAAAAACACAAACTTCATGATATTCAATTATAAAGGCTCAGTGCCGAACAAAGACTACTTTCATGTGAGGGATTATATTTAGAAAATATGTAGACGTAAGTACCGAGACGTTATTATTTATGCAAAAATTAAAAATCTGTTGGTTTATGGAAAGAGTTTGAACCCCACCCCCACCCCCGACCTTGCGTGCGCCACTGTGAATATCCCATAATTAGTTCAAAAGCACCAAATGTTTGTAAGAAAGTATTTCTCACAGGTCTTTAACTATTCCAAACACTTATTAATATTTGAAATATTAGATGATCTTGCTAAAAATGTATAAAAACAATATCTTTTAAAATGAGAAGAAATTAATCTGCATTATGCATATTTGTGTGAAGTATTTCCGTTACGTTTCTGAAATGCGTTAAAACAATTAAAAGTAAAATTGAGAGTTCATTCACTTTTAGTTATTTAATTAAAACATACCATTTCTCTTCAGAATTCCTGAAGGATTCATTCCATATAATTTTCTTTCAAACATTTCTCATGGTCCTTGTGAGGGATGTTATTTCAACCCTACACCAATCAATCCACGAGTATCTTTATAAATCGATTAGTTGTTCATGCTAAAATTGAGTTTCCATTTGAAATATTGGCACCCATGCATCATAATTAAGTCCTGGATATCAAAAGTGACATTTATTGGTCTCCCGTTTGACACGTTCACTCTTAATCTAAGAAAAATGACATCACGACGCTATACGTTTCCGGTATACTAGCAATTCCTTCAGGTTTTCTCTTAATATGGAATAAGTAGAGTTAAATGAATAGATTTTCGTTTGTTTTAAAGAACTCATAAAAAGTATTATGATTTGAAAAAAAAAACAAAAAAACAAGTAATATAAAAAAAATAAGGCAATTCCTACTTAGATCAACAAAGAAAAATTTTATTTCAGCTACTTTTTATTAAAAAGTTACAATTAATATAAATATGTATATATAGAGAGGACAGAATCACAACATTAAGTGGTAATTAATTTTATTCATTATCATTAAAGTATCGTATTGTCATCCAAAACAATCGTATATATAAAATTTCAGTTCAACTGAATGCTTTGAAACGTGAGAAAAAAACCATTTCAAGTTTGGACACAAGTCGCCAAAACGGTCGCTAAGTCGCCAACGTGGCCGTATTTGTAATTCTTTAAATAATTAGTTTTAATCAATTAATTTTTAGTTATAATTAAATTAGTGTATTGTTATCCAAAATAACCATGTACATAAAATTTCAGCTCAATGAAGCGTTTTAAAATGTATTTTATTAACGATTGAAAATTCCACCAAGATAAATAAATATATAGAGAGAGTGTGAGCTATAATAGTAGGAATTGAAGAATTAAAGAGTAATTTATACACTTTTAGTAAATTTGTAAAGGATTTTGATTACCAAAGCGAAAGGAAGACTTCGGATATAGTATACAGTAAAAGAAGACTGAGTATACTTTTGTATTTTCTGTGAAAAATATTTTTTATTGTAAAAATTGCAAATATCAAGTTTTTCCAAATAAATAAGTTAATATGTTCAAACAGAACTCACAAGAGTAATTGTAAATATAAACTTATTGATAAAAAAAACTCCTTACATTCTTAAAAACAATGACTTCTAAGCATAAATCGACTAACATTGATTTCTTATTCTCATGAATTTATTTCATCATGGTTTATTTTCGTTTTCAAATGCAATACAAGCAAAAGACTTCATAACGATATATTTCATAACTTTCGTTCACTTTCATTCATTGAAAATAATTCCATAAAAAGATTACCCCTAAAATGTAATCTACTTAAAAGCACAATATTTTTTATGACTCGAAAAAGCAATTGAAAGACATAGACTTCCTGAAGATAGAAATAAAAGTTTATTTTATATAGATATATAGGAAGAAATTTTATTTTATTGAGGTAAACTATATTAGACAGGTCAGAATGGTTTGGGTTGCGAGATAGTGGAAGTTTCTTTTTCCTGCCAATTCGTGCATTCGAGACCTGATGACACTAAAGATCCTTGTTGTGTAAATGTACTGAAGATCATCAGTTCTATCAAGGCTAAAAGTCCTTATGTTTGTGTGGTGTGGAATGAATGAGTGAGTGAATATTCACACCACACCATTCAGCTACTCGAGGGCATTTTTACGACGGACCTCGTAATTTTGAAACATCGTCAAGTGAAGAGGACGACACCTAACTTCCACACACTTGAACTTCGACAGAGTTAATGGAAGCTGCAGTAGCCCAGTGGTCAGGGAATCGGATCATGGCAGGCATGTTACGAGTTCGAGCCCAGTACCACTAAAGACCCGCCGTGTAGGGCAACGATGCACGTTAAATCTGTCAAGAGCTCCAACGTCCACCCGTTGGTGTGGTAGTTAGGAGAGGGGGTGCCAGCTCAGATGACGTCCCCGTTACTTGACCATGGTTCAAAATAACCTGGTCCGTCGCCAAAAGCCCTCGTGTAGTTGAACAGTGCGACATTAATATTCACTCACTCTCTCACTCGACAAAGTTAACGTGCATCGCCTCCCCTCTACTCTATGGGTCTTGAGCGGTACAGGTTCGAGCTCATGATACGTTGTTCACGAGTCCGTTACATTGACCACTTAGCTACTGCTGCCTGATGTGGTGTGGAAGTTTAGAGATTAGAGTTTAACTTTATTGTTATATTTATTACGTGGCCGTGATAACCATATGGTCATGATCTCGAGCTGATCTCTGGTTATCATACGCTCGAGCTCCTGTTCCCTGGTAATGATATGTAGAGAGCCTAATGCATGTTAAATTTGTCGTGGTTCAAATTCCTACCGTTGTTTTGGTGTGGTAGTTAGGAGAAGGGATACCAGCTCAGGTGTCGTCCCCATCACTTGATCTTTGCATAAAGTTACGTAGGCAACCGACCTCATGTTGCTTCGCGATACCATGTTAATATACACCTACTCACTCAGTCAACCTCGTCACTTGATAGCGATTCAAAATTAAGATGTCCTTTCACTAATATATATCCCTTGTTAATAAATACTACTTCCTATTAAATAATGTTCATGAATTGTGTTTTTAAAAGTTTATTTTTAAATTATAGTTAAGTTATATGATTAAGTCGTACAGTTTTTTCTCCATGGAATGACACCTCAGTTGGCCTCCATTCTTCTGATTTCCCCCACACAATCACGTCAAATAATTTGAAAGTCTAACGTGTGTGTGTGTGTGTTTTTATGAAATTATATTTTATCCATTATTATAGAAAACATATTTTTACAGATCTCAGTTTTAAACTTGAATTTTTAAAGACTAATTATGTCTCACTGTGTTGTCACAATCATTTACTTTCAGGGAATTATATTATCAAAAATAGCCAAGAACATGGATTTCGATTTCTGTTTACCTCGATCAGCAATACTCATCCTGCAGCCCACCGGGCCTTTTTAAGTGGCCCGGTCATGACCCATTGCTCTGTAAAATTCATTTGTTTATGAAACTATGGTGGGAACTTCTTTGATAAAAAAATCAAATACATCAGTTTTGCTGTCGATTTCGTATGGGTGAGAATTGATATTTTTTTCTGATTAGTGATAATAGACAACAGTGGAGAAGTGACCATTTTATGAGTGGAACTAATATTTAAATATCATTCATATGTTGCAAGTGAAAAATATTCGAAGAAAATAGATCGTTTCAAGATGATTGGGAAGCTGACTATTTTATAGGGAAAAACATGCATGGTTCAGTAATTGTTTGATCTGTCACGAAAGTGTATTTAAAAAAATATCAATAAATGGGAATTCTTTCGATGACACTTTTCCTCGAAGATCTCTTTCAGGAGAGAATAAATAGGCTTTCTTGAATAATCTTTACAGCAGGAAGAAAGTATTTTGTCAGTGATATTGTCACAGCAATAACAAAGGCGCCATATGAAATTTGTTACATCATTGATAATCATATGAAACCGTTTAGTGATGCAAAAATTGCGAAAGAGTGATTCTTAAACACTTCCAATTTAGAAAAATCCAGTGTCAAAAATGAAAAATATAAAATAATAATACTTAAAAAAAGGCAAAGTAAGTGTTTTAATATTTTGATCAATTTCCAGATTAAAAATTTTTTATGTTTTCTTGGTCTTAAAGCATCCCCTCCCCTTCCATTAATTCTCATGTTGCGGCTCGCATGAAAGAGCCATCATAAACATGCGGCCCGCGTGAATTACCTAACATGTGCATGCGGCCCGGCAGAAAAAAAGGTTGAGTACCCCTGACCTAGATCAATGAAAAGAAACTCATCGCTTCATAAACATGCTAATCAATATTCCATTATAAAATCAAAGAGTTATGTAAATTGTCATTTTCATAACGATTTTGATCCAACATTTGCTTTTTTTCTCCTCTCTACGATACCATCTTCTTTTCATGCGAGAAACGGTGTAGGAAACTAGGTATAGCTAACTTTAACTACAAGTAAGTATAGCTACATGTAACTCCGTACATAATACAAATATTTTCAGAATATTCAGACCTCATATTAAAAGGACAATAAAAGGGATTACTTTAGTTAATGTCCTTCTTGCATTTCACCAGGGACAGACACACTTTGACACATGTACATATAATGTGTTTCTTACCAGAACTAACACTAATTGCCCCTTACTTAACTCGCTGGGTGGCATATAATGATCTTTTCACTCTTTTGTTTTGGAGGGAGGGAGGAAAGTGATTAATTGCCGATGCTATCTCGAATCTTCTGCCCACATAAGGGGGGTGTTCGATTTCCGTCATACGATGAGCATTGAAAAGATAGTACGATGTTCCTGTTCATGATAAACTCTTTCTTTCTTCGACAGTTTCTTGCAGTTTTGAGAAATTGTTCTTTTCTTCTAAATTGGAGGAATGATTCCAAGAATGATTGTATAATATCAAATACTAACCTAAACTTGGGACAGAGTTTTGTACAGAAAAATGTTCAATAAATATACAACACAAATGAAGTTTGTAAATACAGTCACGATATTCAAAATCTACAGTTCGATCTGGTCACATTGAGGATTTTGCTTAGAGAGAGGGTTGAATGAAAATGATATGGTGCCTGTACGAATTTGAATTGTGTAACTTCTTTTTCTAGTGACTTTGAATATGAAGGGTATTAATTTTTAATAATGTTGTTCTGTCATATTTTACTTCCTATTTGAGCCCAGGATGGCAAGAACTTCAGAAATTTTTTAATTGAAATAGGGAGGTATTAATTGGGAAGAGCTGAATTTCAAGGCATTTTTCGGAAGTAATTGTGAATTATGAATTACATGCCAATTGAATGCATAAACCAATGATGACTGTTGTCTGTATTTGTATTGTAATTTTTATTCGTCGCTCGGCAGCCAGAATAATAAGAGAAAATTTGAAGTTAAATTCTGTCTAGTCGGGGAAATTCTGAAACAATTTTTAAGAAAAAGGTTCACAGATACAAAATCAGGAGGCTCAACTTCTTTAGATGAGTAAGGGTGTCACAATTCCGGGGTGCCCTAGTGATCTTTCTCTATTTTCAACCCTCTTTCTTGTCATACATTTCTTATTTCTTTTCTTTCCGGTCTAGATCAAAGTTTGAAAATGTATTAGATTTATGTATTTAAAATTTCAACTTCATTTGTTTTGCCTAGATTACTTAACCATTACTAACATATTTTAGATTCCTTTACAACATTAAATTAGTTTCATTTTCACTTAATTTTTTTGATGATTATTTCGAATTTTGCACTGTATGTTTGTAGTTTTTACTAATACCGTTGGTCTGCTAACCCACATGCTTGCCGTGTGCGGCGTCCCGTAAGGAAGAAAATTGTGTTCTGGGGATACCTTTGCGTCCCCTTCGGCCCGCACTTCACTGTAGACGAGTGGCAGGAGTGAGCCTGCTCCTGTCAATCGGCTGGTGGTAAGTATCTTCGGAGATATTGCTGTAGGGTTAGTGCTGCTGATAAGGGGTGGCGGGTTTACCCATTGGATTCTCGCCCTGATGCTGTAGCACTATATTCTGGGTGTAATCCAGGTAAGCTCCATGCCTGGTCTTCTGCCAGATGACCAGCACACACTGTCTCTCTTGTTGGACTCCATGGTGGGTGGAAGCACGTCAGGATGAAGTTTTGTTTCACTCATATGGATCCAAGTCAGCTGTGCTCGGGTAAAGACCTTGTTTTACCCAGTCTTACTATTGACAAAATTGCTGTACATGCCAGGCACTTATTAATATATTTGCCGACTAACAATATGTGAGGAATATCGCCATATCGCTATTTGCTGTACAAAAGGCTTTAGTTGAAATAGGTGGGGAACCAAAATCTGTGAAAAGGTTGCGACCTACTTATTGAAATTAGATCTGCTCCAGAAACCAAGTATTTTTTGCTTGCAAAAACATTTCTCGACTCATCTATGATAATAAATTCTCCCGTAGTGTCATTTCCAAACCTGACTTGTTTACCATTCCTGATGCAGAAATCATTGAACGAATTTCAGATCAGGGTGTGATTCAGGTCAGAAGAATTACAATAAGAAAGAAACAATAGTTTTTTCTACTAAACACTTAATTTTTACTTTTAATAGCCCGAATCATCCAACTAATATAAAAGCAGGTTATTTAAACTGTAAAATCCGTCCATACGTACCGAATCCTCTGAGTTGTCTTAAGTGTCAGAGGTGCGGACACTCACAAGCTGCCTATCGCGGAAATTTATCGTGCTCCAGATGTGCTTCTGCTGGACATTTATCCACGGATTACAGTCTGGAGCAAAAATGTATTAATTGTTCTCAAAGCCATTCATCCGATTCATAACTATGCCCTAAATGGAAATTAGAAAAAGAAATTCAAACAATTAAAACTAACAAAATATATCATACGTAGTAGCCCCACAACTATCTCAAACCTATGCTCAGGCTGCCAAATCCTTAACTGTAAGTGATTCAATACAAATTGACGAAAGAATAACGAAAATAATATGTCCAACTCTAAAATTTCTTCAACCAGCTCCACCGCTCTCAAAATAAAAATACCTGCATCTATTCATGCAGTTTCCACTTCGTCTGTTTCCACTCAAGCACACCTATTACCTTCCACTTCTACAGTAACAGAATCCCAGCCGCGTATTCCTACATTTAATACAAATGTTCCATCATGCTTATAGGATCATGCAATAGTTAAAAAGTCAAGAAAGAACTTTCCAACTAAATATACTGATGGGAGGTCGCCGGTCCCTAAGGTTGCAACTGTAATTTTTACATCTGCCCTGTTGTTGTTTACAACGGAAGGAATTTGGTGAATGCGTCTCTTTTTACCCCACCGAAAAGGGTGATGCGTTCCCACGCCTGGAAAAGGGCACCGCTCCCATAAATATATCATGGTATCGGGTGTCTTTAGAATTTCCCGCGCTTGGAGATGTCATTGATCGTGAGAGGATATCCTTCCGCTGACTCTAGACCAATCAGACATAATGATTGAGTTTTAAAGAATCCGCTCCAGAATACAGGAGCAAGCCGCCGCGGAATAAAAGCGGATGCACCCCGAATTGTCGCTCTCTCTTTTTTGACGCACTCTCTGACACCCACTTGGTCTGACACCTCCCTTCCAATTAGTCACCGCAAAGGGGGGACTCCAAGCAGCGACATGACTCCTCTTCCTCGCCTCTTTCTCAGAGTTAAGTAAATCTTTATGTTTTAACTTAATTTCAATCTTATTGTTTTAAAAATAAATTAATGATTATTTAAAGAATGACTTTTGATTTAGCGTACAGTTTATTTGTCTTTAAAAGATCTAATGTTTAAACTTAAGCTATAATGTGACGCTAATAGAAGAGTAGAACCGGGTTTTATTTAAAATGGATTTAATGGGAATAAATTAAATAGTTTTAATTAAGTAAGCGTCGCATTAATACATAAAGAAACAAGTACCTCTCACTCTTTTTCTCTCCCTCGTCTTCACATTTCAAAAACCAATATACGTTCTCAAGTTGAAGACATTGCAGTGCAAAATTTTGCAGTTCAAAAACGACCTCTAAAACCTTGTAAAAAACCCGTCGTTAAGCCTCGTCCTCCTAAAATCATATCTAATTCAATCGAAATAATCATGGCACCAGATAAACCAAAGAAAAGTACACCTGTGCAGGACACATCAGATGAAGAGGACATGTTTGCAGAGGAAGAAATGAACCATCACGTTTTAACACCGACAAGAAATCGCAAATAACCTTTTCCAATATCAATTATAGAACTTGGTGGGGGAAATCCACACCAAGATTCATTTGCTTTTATTTTTAAACTTACTTTTTATACGCGCTGTTTGACATTTGACAGTTTATATTTAACCTGTTTTTATGAAAATAATTAGTGATTTTATACTTTAAATATTTTAAAATTTGTTTGGCGCAGCATAGTCAAAATTGGCTCTTGCGCCATAAAACCCAATAACCATTCAATGTTATTAAAAAGTATTATGAGAATCTTTTGTCATTTTTTTACAGTTTAATAACATATTTTTAAGACATATTATTGTATTTTCTCGAATTCTTTGAGACTATTCAATTCGTCGTAATGCTTAACCTGGCTCAATATAAACGCGTTTACTTTTCCGTAAAAATATATTCTGCTCACATAATGCTTCATCTCATCCAATTTCATAGGTATTTACTTTTCTCATTTCGGACTTAATCCAATAATTTTGTCTTAATTATCGTTTGATATCTTATTCCATATTGAAAATACAATCTAGGATTCTTCATGACATCCATCTTTCATATCTAATAGTGTTTTAATATTATTAAAAGCAACGAGAAACTTTCACCGTCATGCCCAAAGATATCTTGACAGAAGATTGATTACACCCGAATAACCTTATATTTGATGACCGTTGCCATGGAAACAAGATATTTTCCTCCATTTGGCTCTAAATTGGAAGCGAATAACACCTACGTTATTTAATGAAGTATTGGTCCCCGAATGGTAAATGAGATTTCTGATAGATAATTGCAGCAAATATTATTACTAAATGATGCTGTAGTGCTGCAGACAAGCTTAATAAGGACCTTTTTAGTTAAATGAATTTAAACTCATTGGTAATATTTTCACCAGCCAAATAAGGTACTATTTCTACAGTTCAATTTTTTTTATCAATTAATGCCGAATAAATGATACATGCGACAACTATACAATATACCTCGTAATAGTTAACTGCTGCCAGATGAGGAAAATTATACTAAGATCCTTAACACATGCTAAATTGACACTCCTTGCGGTGCAGATCCCTCAAGCACTCAACAACCACGATGTCCTCCCCATCCGTTGATTCAGCGGAAAGAATATTGTGAAAGCCACGCTCTTCACACGTAGCTATTTCTGTATTGAAAATGGAGAAAGCTTTTTATTACTTCTTTAAACACAATGTTACAGATGAATCAGGCATTTCCTGTTCAGTCCATTTTGGGTGTACGTGTGAAAGAAAGAACTCTATCCCCTCTCTACTTGAGGAGTAATAATGGCAAACTAGTTGATTGGCGCAAAGTTTCCCTCTTGTGAAACAGGCCTACATCAAATGCATTACACTTGTAGTGGTATCTTCATAAGCCAGAAACAGCTTCCGGATACGAGTGATCACTTTTGTCTAGTGGTTGTGTTACGCGGCTACTTAATCGAGCTTTACGGGTTCCGTCCTTCAGACCGCGCCACCACACACTGTAAACTTCTGGGCTACATTATGTGTGGACTATTTGTGGGATCATGACATGTTGCCAATGTGTAGGACTCATGCATGTTAAATCTACTGAGGCTGAAAGTTCTCACATTAATAAGGCAGTGATTTTCAAACTTTCAATGTTTGCAACCCAATATTCAATCAGAATTTGCATCGCTCCCCTCTCCATGCAATAATTATGTATTAAATTCAATAATATGGACTTTAACCCCTTAAGTCCCCCGGTGTATATAAACGTCTCACTCAGCCATGTATTAATTTCCCCATACGTATATATGCGTCATTCCCAAATACTATCTTTTCCGTGAACTGCTATGCATAAAATTATTCCGAAGGCTTTGGAAAGCAATAAAATGCCATTGACAGTGTTTGCGAAGGATTTACTTATTTCACAGAATATGTACTTATTTATTCCTTTTCTACCACCACCCACCTTTACCTACGTGCTAAATGGTCGCATTGGGGAACAAATCGCGTAATTTTTAATCGTTTTCAAGGGATTAATTATAAACCGTACAAAGTTATCAAGACAAGTACTAATATTGGCATATAATTTTATACATGACAAATCTATGGAGTCACTGGTAATTATTAAACTTGTCCTTAACTTAGTATCGTTTAATTAATTATAAAATAGATTGTACAGTGTACTATAGTGTAAATGAGTATTTAGTTTCTTATTATGTCAAAATGTATTTGTTTACTTTCAGTAAGTTAACAATTATTTTAAATAAACTTTGGAACTATCTCTAGTTTGATATTAGGGGTAATGGCGCCAAGCAGCACTTCTTGTTGCCGGAATGGAATCCAATATGGCGGCTTAGCGGTAATTTAATGATACACAATAATTTTAAAGAATTGTTTTGAAATACATTAAAATGTATTTCAAATACAGGATATAGGAAGAGACTGAGAATAACCTAGATCAATCAATAAATAATGAATATCAATAATATGTAATAAAAAGTAACATGTAGTAATAATAGTATTATAAGCAGCATATAAAATCTTATATTATTATTTTATCGTAATTAATATAATTTTCATATAGTACGATTTAATAACAGTTATTAGAAATAATAATATAATATAATTTAATAGTAATTGTAAAAATGAATAATCCTCGAATAGTAAAAAGAATAAAAATAATGCCTGAGATTACTCGTATTACATAATTATAAATAAATAACATAAGAATAGCTATAAAAAAATAAACAAAAAAAATATTTATAAATAAATAACATAATAATTCTAAATAAATAACATAATAATTCTAAATAAATAACATAATAAATCTAAATAAATAACATTAATAATTCTAAATAAATCAAATATGTAATAATATTTATAAATAAATGTTAAAAGAAACAATTATAAATAACGAATATTATATGATTATTACACATAGTAATAATTGCATTTTTGTATTACATTATAAATAAAATAATTACATAATGTATGTTAAAATTAATTAAGAATTCTAATTACAAAGTAGTGAAAGCTTGCATTATGCAAGTTCCTTCAACGAATTTCATCGAACAAAGAATGTAAAAAAAAAACATTTTTAAAACGTAAAATAAAAGGAAAATAAACGATTTATAGCAATACTTAAAAGCACAACACTTATTCTTCTAAGAAAAAAATATTCTAGTACTCCCACATTTTAGAAATATACATATTCAAAAATAGCACAGAATTAAACAGAAGACGCAAACAATAGAAAAGTTACACTGAAATGTTTACAGAAATTAGAAATTTTTATTAAAATGGTCTGAAATTAATAGGGTTACAGCCAATAAAAGTTATTTCTTCTATACGTTATCACCATGGCAACCACATCGACAGACGATAAAAATATTAAGGTAACCATATTGTAATGTTATCGCCCATCTTGGCGAACATAAACAACTTGGCGCTATTACTCCAATATCAAACTAGCGCCTAAATTTTTGTTTTTGACTTTTCAATAGGCTCGCGTCACCTTCGTAGGGTTACCACGCCTCCTAGGGGGCGCCCCACAGTTTGAGAAACACTGTGGTAAAGTGAAGAAATTTAAATGATGGGATGCTATCTCTCCAGCCAGGTTCTGAATCAAGACATCTATCCTTAAATGCCCTGGTGTAGCTTCTTGCTTTATTAAAAATTGTCGAATTCACAGATAGAGGGTTTTCCATACAACTAGGTGATTTATTTCCTAGTCCAGAAGTTAGTTTACTTCCATTTAAAAATCGAATTAAACTAGATATCCTGTAGTTTGATTTTATAAATAAATAAAATTTCAAAGTGAAAAATGCATAAAATTAGAAATTAACTATGCAAATCTTTTCTGTGGGTGTTTTTTATTATGTAAGAGTAAATCATTTTATATAACAAACAACAGAACGAACTTACATTTTAGAAAAATGTATGAAATAGTTTTCGGGAGCATAGTGGTATTATGTAACGCTAAAGCTTCTTATTTTCCAACTGTTTTGGATTCCAAACACACAAACTGATTGACGATCATGTATGATGCTTCCATTCAGTGCGGAAGGTTAATCTAAACAACAGGGAATTTATTGTTTGTCATTTCCCCTTGTGTTGGGAAGTTTCTCCTAAATTCAATTGCTTCTTTTCTTACGACAGAGAAGAGCTTTCGCCCAAACGTGACATGAATCATAGTTCTCTTTCCCACAATCGAATTATTTGAAGCAGACACACTCACAATTTGTCTTAATTTCTTAGCGAAAGAGTTAACTATAAAAGTGTGATATTGTTCAGATATGCTTGTGCGTTAGCTTGAGCTGTAAAACCTATATATTTTATGATTTTTTTAAAAAAAGGAAAGTGATTGTTTTGTCCATTAGATTCTTAAAACTATGAACCTAGAATGCGAACATTTTTTTATAGAATTTAATTATTTTAACTTAAAATTAGTGTATTTAACTCAACTTCAAGTATTAACCACTTAAGAGATATTTATGACGCGAAAAGTAAAAAAAATGAACCAGAATAAGATTTAACTTTAAAAAAACAGTAGAAAAAGTTAGTTTAAATTAAAATTATGACTGAAATGTTGTCGCTACTAAAGTTTTGTCAAGTATCGTCGGGAACAAATAATATGGATTCTCCTGCACTTTTAAAACTAACTTTTGGAAAATAGTTTTGTGATTTGCATGAATAATAACTGAAATACAAACTTAAAGAAAAAGTATTTGAACTAAGTTTGAAACTAAGAGAATCATGGACGATAGCCAATTAGGCTACTGTAATGATGCAATTTTCCGACAAGCATGAAGAGCAGCAGAATACTGTTAGAAATCCTATCAATGAAAATAAATATACAAGGTGATTATAATCATAGTTTCACTTTCAGAATGCTGTAAAAAAAAACCATTAGTTAGAATGACTTCGATTTTGAATTGAATATACTTGAAGAAAGGGAATAATTGTCTGTCAAAACAAGTTCCAAGGTTTATCAATAGATGTCTCTCTTTCACACATTGTAAGGTCAGCAATGGAATTTCCCAAGAAACTTCTCGGAAAAGATAAAATTATCGGGTATCGTTTTCCAACAGCTTGGCCTTTAAAATCCATGGATCACAATCCTTATGACTCTAGCTATGAGGTTTCCTTAAAAATGTTGTTTCCAGTGGCCCGATTGCAGATTTAGCTGATGTGAAGTCACGGATTTTTTTTTTTTTTTTTTTTTGCACAACGCATTCCCAACATGACCCCTGAGACATTTTGCTCTGTTGTGGAATGTGCTGCTTATGGGTCACAACTTGTCATGAAAAAGGGTGGATAACATATTGAACATGTTTTGCGAATGTCTAGAGATATTTAAAAGGCGTTTTCCATGTTTTTTATATGGTAATTGGCCCAAGGACAATCGAAAACCAATTTTTTAAATCTAATTTCTCATGACCTTACCTTGGCAGAGGTATCTTTCGTTAATATTGCTACAAATCTTGAATGACTTAAAAGTCAATTTCTTCCTTGAAAAACCCAAACAATTCTGCACATTGAATAGTACAGTTGGCTTAATATGCTACTCTTGCCTAATTCAAAATGCCACTTGTCACAGAATCCACTTCCGTTATGCTGCTTGCAGTGTCATCTATTGATAGCTTTAGATTTCATTTATTTATGCCATACCGATATCCCCCTTTCTCCTACTAAATTGTTTGAATTTGAAGTCATTCAGACCAGTGGTTCTTTTTTTACAATATTTTGAGACTTCAATCTACTTCTATCTACTTGAGTGTCAAAAATGATTTTATTATCAATGATTAAAATAGATTACCGAAATATATGTTGGAAACAACTATATATTTATGACTGTAGACGTAAGAAATATATCAAAATTCTCCACAAAATAACGGTTTAATATTGACTAGATGAATGAACCTGGTTGTTATTAATACACATTTATTTCAGTAGAAGAACAGTTCACATATATAGGAGAAATGCATGCAAGAAAAACACAACACAAATAGCAAGACAGGAATTAATGAAATAATGTGACAATAACAAGGCGCGGCGTAAATTTTTCAGAGATCTTGCCAACAGGAAGTTCGAAATAACTCCTATAACTTCCGAAGACATTTCTTCTTATAGGCCCAGATATTTGGATGATGTACATTATGAACGTTTTAATTTAGAAGAGATAAAGTTATGATTATATCTTGTTAGGTGGGTAACTAATAATTACTTTTTTGAGCGAAATCTTGGAGGGTCAAGACCATTACAAATTAAAAAAACTTTAAAGAGGAAATAAACGTGAATTATTGCGTATATATATATAATTTACTAAACCTTCCTCATTTTAATTGTAGTATTGTACGAAATCCTAACAATTGCAATGGATAGTTATTTTGAGTCCATTATTAAATATGGCGAAAAAAAAACAAGTATATAAATGTATTCGAAAATGCTTTGATCACTGATCGAATCAAAGACAAGCAACTAATTATTGCCAGATGCATTGATTTATAAACATATTTAAATCTAGAAATAAGAGATTTCCCCTTTTAGCAAAATTGTTGATTTAATGGCAAATTGAATCTTAAAAAAACACAAAAAAACATCTATATGAGTATTAACAAATTATTTTTAATGTATTTTAAAGTAATAATAATAATCTAAACAAATTATATACATTTTCGTACAATTTCTATAAACTAAAAAATAACGCCTTCGGTGTGTTCGAAAAAATGCCTTTTTAAGATTGATAAAATTTTTAGATAACTTTGTGTAATATTGTAATGATCGTACCCCTGAAGTCGCTTCCTCATTATCTTGTCTACCTAAAGCTGTAAGAGGTAACGATGAATGACTAAGACTATCCTTGATAAATCTAATTTATTATCAAAGTATGATATTCCAGAACAAGTGATCTATAAAAGGGAATCCTTGGAGTGATATAAAGAAAGCAACGACTATACGTTAACTTTAATCAATCCTATCCTATTAACTGAAGATTCGCTAATTTAGTAGCTAAAATACGTCCTTTAGTCACGATGCGTAATTCTAATTCGTAAAATAGTAACACTGTGTTCAGCTTCTCCACTCCTACTGAACTACGATTATAAAACTCTAACTTTATATACACTAACTAATTTGCATCTCATGGTTTTTTCTTGAGAGTGATGGCTGTGAAATAAACGCGAATGCTAGCCCAAAGATTCCCCAAGAGGATTAGTTGTTGAAAGTCCCGTAAAGCCCCGTCCCAGTATCACTTAATATGAAGAAGTAATAAATTAACGGAATAAGTATATTATGATAAAAAAAATTTTACAAAATTAAAAATAAGCATTTTTATTCTAAACAATGTTTAATTAATTTGTTAAAACATTTGATTTCGTGTTATTTTTTAGAAAGTAATATTGATTCTGTTGAACGCTTTTTAAAATAATATTTCTATATATACTTGTATAAATTGAAACTAAAAAAAATAAATGAATTTTTCGATTGTAAAGTCGCATATTGGCATCCCTTTCGCAGAAAGAAAATGGCAACGGTCTTTTTCCTTTTCATAAAAATTCGGTTTCACCTGACTACATTTCATTGTATACTGTAAGAAATAACGCCTAAAATATGCTGAATACATTTATAAATAATGGAAAATTCCAGAGAAGAGAGAGAGAGAGAGAGAATCCCTGATAAAAATAAAATGTACCTACCGATAAGGCAAACCATTTTTTCAATGAAATTTGCTCGCTGTTTATAATTTTTCTTCTTCGTCTGCAACGCTCTTTGGAATAATTTGTTATTCTAATGCAAATTTTCAACCTTAATATAATGGAAAATGAAAACAAAGTTTACTGAGAGGTGCGCGTTTCATTACGCGTGCCTCCCGTTTTTTGCACACCCTGGAAAATAATATATCTGCTTTTAACCACGCACCACCAAAAATGAAATGCGTCTTTATTTCGTATGCGTTCATAACTTATTCATGTTATCAGCATAACGATTTGTTAGGAAGCCGCGGGGATGAAAAATATTTCGTTTAAGAATTATTTAGATCAGAATTCATGTATCTTTAGACTCGTTAGGGCAAAGGAACAATGCTTTGTATGCGTAAGTTAAGGGGATTTCATAAAATAATTTCGCGGGATTGAAAATAAATTGTAAAAATAAAGGAAATGTGTGTAAATAATTTAACAGATGTATATTACTAAAATTTTCTGAAAATCTATCATTCTTTTTATATTACTTGTCAGCTTTTTCAATTCCTACTATTAACTCACACTCTATTTATTTATTTATTTTTCTTGCTAGAATTTTCAATCGTTAATAAAATACATTTTAAAGCGGTTAATTGAGCTGAAATTTTATATACATGATTATTTTGGATGGCAATACAGTAATTTAATTATAATTAATGAAAATGAATTGATTAAAACTAATTACACTTAAATAATTACAAATGCAGCCACTTTGGCGACTTAGCGACCATTTTGGCGACTTGTGTCAAAATTTGAAAAGGTTTTTTTCCCCCACATTTTAAACCATTCAGTTGAACTGAAATTTTATACACATGATTGTTTTGGATGACAATACGGTACTTTTATGATAATGAATAAAAATTAATTACCACTTAATGTTATGATTCTGTCATATGTATATACATATTTATATTAATTGTAACTATTTAATAAAAAGTAGCTAAAATAAAATTTTTCTTTGATCTGAGTAGGAATTGACTTAATTTTTTATGTTAATTGTTTATATATATATCACCATTTTGATGTATGATTCTTCATAGTTTATTGAAAAATAATATTGCAAGGTAGATATCTGAAGGAAGTTTATTTTGCATGCATATCATTTAAAGGCGAATGCGTATATTTTCTTCTGGATATAGCATTTTTTTTAAAAAAAATTTTAATCATAAAAGATTATTTAATAGGGGTGTGTCGTATATGTATGACTATACCGCCACTAATATTGTAATGCATGTGTTATCCCATCCATTAGTGTACGAGAGTTAGATGGAATATTAGCCACAGTCAAAACAAACACAATTTATTAACAAGTCTCAACAACCTGACAAATTTTAGCAATCCAAGTTAGGAAATGCACCTTTGGATAGATATGGGACCAAAGGCGAGGTAGAGAAGATAATTGAGTATTTAATTATAAATAGAATCACTTACTCTTCATACGTCATAGCAATACACCTTCTAAATAATAGAAGTAACGTTTTAAGTTAATCTACTTCAATCCAACACTATTCTACACAATTTAAACAGTTAATTGACTAAATTGTCAATCTACTACGGAGCAAATAATCTACGAATCGCGCTCGACTAACTTTACGATAATCACCAACTGCTATCCTTTAACTTCAAACCTCTTCTACCCTCGAACCTGAAAGTTAATTTTTAAATGTAAGCCTTAATTTTCATGATTAGCGTCCTCTTCTGGAGAAAATTTTCAATACAATAATACTTAAAATAGTTTTCCCCCTAGGGAATTAGTAGGAGATACCCGAATATACCCGTTACAATGCAATGCTATTTTTGTTCATTTAAATCAAAATTAAAGATTGAAATTAAATTTAAGAGTATATCTTGAATGGGATTCTTGGGATTTAGAGTATTTGTTTTTTGTAAAAGCCAATAACGTAATTCTTCACTTTTTAAACGAAATTCTTTACTTTTGAAATATCGAATTTGATATCCGCCTTTATTTTTTTTTTAAGTCTGAATGATTTTGGAATTTTGGGAGTATTTTTTAGACCCATGTCTGTATACTCCATTGATGTAGTACTTTAAATTAAAATTAAATATTGAAGTTAAATTTAAGAAGTATATTTCTTGAATGATTATTGGGATTTTAGAGTTTTTCTTTGGAATACTGACCATATAAACCATTAACGTAATTCTTTACTGTTTTAAATTAAAATTGTGAAGGAAATGCTGAATTGGACTTTTAACTATAATTTTAAAAAAAATTATTAGGTACACTGAGAAAGATTAAAAAGCACTTCTAAATGCCACGAAACATTTAAAGAATTCTCATAAATATCAGGAAAATATCTCAAGGAATACTTGTAAATTCTATTTTAATAAATAACGTGAAATTTTCAAGTATTTTTTAATCCATTTCAGTGTAGGCTACTGAGTTCCTTATTTCTTAAATTCAAATTAAATATTGAAATGGAGGTACAGAATAATGGACAAAAAATTTTTCGAGAGGGTGATTTTCCCCATTAAAACTTCTAATGCAAATATCTGTGACATATAAATGAAAGTCAGATTTTGGAAATGGATAAGAAGGGGGAAAATGGGGCGAGTTTAACAAAAAATTTACAAACTAATCCTGCTAGGCTTTGCAGTGGACGCACTCGAGCTCTATGTCATTTAGCGGGTCTTGAAGTTTACCTTCCTTGTCCGATTTCCAAAGTGACCCAAGCCGCTCCTGCCCACATCTTGGCTGGTATTGGTTGCCGTAAGAGCCAGCTTCTCTCAAGTTCTACTACAGTTCTTCATTGTTTAGAAACGCACGGGTTCATGGATTTGATTTAGATGTTTTTCAATTCCTACTATTTACTCACACTCTCTATATATTTATTTATCTTCGTGGAATTTTCAATCGTTAATAAAATACATTTTAAAGCGCTCATTTGAGCTGAGATTTTATATACATGATTATTTTGGATAACAATACACTAATTTAATTATAATTCAAGAATTAATTGATTAAAACTAATTATTTAAAGAATTACTAATACAGCCACGTTGGCGACATAGCGACCGTTTTGGCGACTTGTGTCGAAACTTGAAAATGTTTTTTTCTCACGTTTTAAAGCATTCAGTTGAACTGAAATTTTATAGACACGATTGTTTTGGATGACAATATACTTTAATGATAATGAATAGAAATTAATTATCACTTAATGTTGTGATTATGTCTTATGTATATACATATTTATATTAATTGTAACTATTTAATAAAAAGTAGGTAAAATAAAAATTTTCGCTGTTGATCTAAGTAGGAATTGACTTAAATTTTCTTACACTACTTGTTTTTGATCTAGAGGGATAAGAAACAACAAACGGTATTTGGAAATATTATAATTGAAGTATTAACAATCTCATTCTCTAAGATTTGAACTTAAGTGGCGAATTCTAGGAAGGAGACTGCACTCCCTCCCCCTTTCTTCCAGAACTATACACCAGATTTCTTTATTTTATACATCAAAACACCTGTTTATTTTTAATCTTCTATTTTTAAAGTCGTAACATTACTTTCTGGCATAACAGGAGGGAAAATATCTTCTCATTTGTAGCCATTTCTCTTGGACTTGTGTGGTCGTGGTAGCGTAGTGGTAAGTGCCTAGCAGGGAGTGCCAGCTCAAGTTTCATCCTTGTTATTTGACCACGGATCAAAATTACGAGTTCCGTCACCAAAAGGTGTCGAATAGCTGAAAAGTGCGACGTTAATATTTACTTTCTCACTCTCGTACTCGTAGTATTAGCGTCGTGGAAAGTATTTTTGGCCAGTTTTTTCCCCTCTAAAATTGTTTAAGGTACCGAAATATCTGCGGTAGTCGTTAAACTCAATTGTCGTTCTCGTCACTTGGCTGTGATTCAAAATTATGTGGTCCGTTGTCGATAGCCCTCGTGTTTCTTTATACTGTGATGTTCATAATCCCTATTTCAGGGATGGCGAACCATTGGCACGCGTGCCATGAATGGCACGCGACACAGTATTTTTGGCACGCCACCTATTAAAAATGGTTTGCATTTTATTTAAAAATAACAAAATTCAATATGAAGTATTACAAACAAACGTGAGTGATCGGTCTCGGTGCTGTGGGGACCATACTCGTTTGTTATTGTCCTGCCTTTATTACGTCTTGGACTACAATTGCTTATGATGCAAAGTTTATCTAAGAAAAGTATAGTCAATTTCATTGACACAACTGTATTTAAAAATTTATTTGTGTTATTTAACATGGCTAGTTCAGCAAAAGAATAAAAATTGCAAGATAGTCAGTGTAACAGAGAATTTGGTGAATCTAAAAATATGGCATTATTAGTAAAGACAAAAGCGGGTGAGTTTTATGTTCTGGAATAGTAGTATGCAGAACATCTCGTCTGTAAAATGGCATTTTGAAACAAATCGCAAATCTTTTTGTCGAAAAGTGAACCACAGCAAAAATAATTCATTATTTAAAAACCGATTGGCAGATGATTCCAATTGAGCCTGCATTCTATTAAAAGTAATATCTTACAATCCTAATGTAAGTTATTTGTGTCATCCAATCTGCAAGAACAGAAGTCACACTAATGTTACTTTAATTTGAATTACACGAGTAGCTAAAACATTCACAGCTGTACAGTGCAAAATGTATTTTTTGGAAGTAAATAAAGAGTTTTGTGTTCTTAGTATTTTGTTTTATGATTTTCCCATTAATCACACGTCAAAATTATTTGACGGCACGTCTGTTCTTCATTAAACATTTCTTTAGAAAAAATGGCACGTAAAGGTTCGCCACCCCACCCACCCCTGCCCTATTTCATCCGTTAACCAAGACCCTGGATTCACCATTGTTGAGCTTCAATAAAAAAACACAACAAATAACGTATGTAATTTTAAATATTTTCTTTTGACTTGCAATAAATCTTGAAAGTAATACATTTTAAATTTCTTCACATGTAAACAGTTAATATTACAGAACGTGTAGTGAAATACAATTTGAAGAGCTAAAACAATTTCCTTAAATTGCATAGAATAGAACGTCGTTTATCCGAATCAATTGAGACCGGACACCGTTCGGATAGGCGATTGTTCGGATAACCGAACACCGAATGTGATCCATGCAGTATATGAAACCGGACACTATATGAATATTTAAAATCATCAAATGCGGGGAAATGTGCTTGAAGATAGGTAGGTGCAAAATGTCGCAATTTCACCTTTACTGTGGAAAATAATCATTTATTTTTTTGTTGTACCATTGTACACCTTTGTTTTTTCTCTGCGAAGTCTCTGAAAAAACTGGTTCGGATATTTGGCGCTCCGGATAGTAAACGTTCGAAAAAGCGGCGTTCTAATTTATTAATAAATATTACACAACTTAAAATGATATATCAGCCTTTGTATGTGTAAGATTCTGAAAAGACTTCATATTTTTTAAAAAGAAATACATGAAGACAATAATAATGAAAAATATTTTTATTGTGTAGTCTTTTATATTCACAACACGCAGAAATTTTTGTCCTTGTTTTGTACACGTAATAATTTTTGTTAGTGACTTTAAGACATTTCAAAATATTTTTTTAAATTTAGAAGACCAGCGAGGAAATTTTTCTAGTTAAAAATTATGGAAACATGAATTGTCTTCAATCTTCAAAATCTCGAACTCTTTGTAAAATTGAATTTGACGAAAACATTAAGAACAGTGATTCAAAATGCAAAATAATGGATATTTATCATAGTTACTAGAGTCAAAATCGAACAAACAGCGGTTCACACATTCAAAGAAATTCTGAAATATATCCAATCCTCAGATGATATCAGTTTAGTAAAAAGATACAAATATTATTGTCAATTCCAGCATAATAGTAAAATATTACTGGAATATATTCCATCAAAATATAAATGTTACCATTAAAGTGTGAAATTCGTTATTTCATAGAATAACTAGGTACTTCATGAAATAACTGGACAAGTCAGTTAAAGTACATAAAATCTTTGAATTCTGTGATTTAACTAGTTATTCTATAGAGTAACGATTACTTGATCGGTTAAAGTACGAAATGCGGCACTCGAAAGTTCTTTGATCCAGTTCCAGCTGCTTTTAGTCAGTTTTGAACCGTAATTAAAAGTGACATCATAGCAATCCTTATTCTAATAAATAATTAAAAGTAAAAAATAAAGTTATTTCATAAAATTCAAATTAATATTCTCTTACATTTTTGTTTGAAAATGTTTACAAAATGTTTTATGAAGCAACAGTTTTTGTTTCCAGTATGCATTTTTTCGATATTTAAATATATCAATTTCTGCAGCATATTATTTTTTTTCTTTATATTTAACTATTCTTAGCTATATAAGCAATAGTAAATTATATCATCTGTTTTTTCGTATTTATCAATTATTCATCCACAATAAGGATAAAATATATTTTTCAAAACATTTTAGCAATATTTCGAATCAGTTAATTTATAAAATAGCTTTGAAATTGTTTATTTTTTCACTCTTTAGCGGTCTAACATTCGCTATTTCCCAGAATAACTAGTATTTCATAGTTCAGTTTGTGACAAATCTATACGGAACTTAATCACTAACCTTCTGAGACGTCTTTTTTAGGGAAATTTAATTCCCTACCTATTTCCAATCAACTCCAAAAAGAGGACAGGGATTCCTTATTATGCAGATTAGATAAAGTATTTAAGTCAAACGGAATAGTAAAGTGAGAGGCAGTAGGAGAGAGAGATTGAAGCAGTGAAGTTAGAGGGATTTATTATTGAAGATTTCTAGGTGGATAAATTAGGCACATTGAAGAGCTGAGATTCAGTGTGGTAAATATTGATTTACAATTAAAGTCTCATTAAAATTTTATATTAGGAGTCAGATTAAAGTTAAATGTTCAGTAGGAACATTATTGAATATAATTCTGGGATCTCTTATTGCGGTAATCTCTGCGTGATCAATATTCTATTGAAGATTTCTAGGTGGATAAATTAGGCACAGGAAGAGCTGAGATTCAGTGTGGTAAATATTGATTTACAATTAAAGTCTCATTAAAGTTTTATATTAGGAGTCAGATTAAAGTTAAATGTTCAGTAGGAACATTATTGAATATAATTCTGGGATCTCTTATTGCGGTAATCTCTGCGTGATCCACATTCTAATTTTTAATTAATTGGATCATTAAATATCTAAGTTAATATAAAGGAAAGCCCCTTTTAAACCTCATAAAGCTATTTTGATTTACTTGTTATTAAAAGTCTTTGATTCTATTTGGGAAAGATAACCAAATAAAGAAAGTTATTTATAAAAATGGCTACTGGTTCTTCTTTGACTCAAAATTATTCTCGTTCTCAAAGTGAGATCCAAGGGGATCTTCACAAGTTATAACTAAATATCACTTTAACGGTAACATAAATAGTACAGTCATAACATTTACAATAGTTTGTCTTATTGTCTCTCTAGCCATGTCACTTTTTTACAGTTTTTGTGACAATGGAGATATCACTGAAATACTTTACACATTAATTTGCATTATGAAATATAAAGCAGTAAGTTTTGCTTTTTTAAATCAATAACTTAGAATTTTTTAGCTATTTTATTCCCAAAGAGAAATTTTGATAAATTAATTATATGAGTTAGTTTGCAAATAAATATATGATTGCAAATAGTAATCGTTTATTTTCTAACATAAAAATATTTTGAAGGGACTTCCTTTTTTAAGTAAGTACGGAATTTATGACCCCGAAGAGTCTTAGCGTCTTGTTTCATATCGATGGTTTTATTTTTACTCAATAAGATTGACTTGTGCGCGTAATAATCTTATATTCTTACTATACCTTCTATTCTTTTTGTGTAACCCCTTCACCATTCCATTCTCTTGTTGATTTAACGTGTTTTATTTGTAAAGAAAACAAATATTTGGCACAATTTATCCAAATATGGCCTTACTCTAATGCGTTAAACCAATCAGCTTATTATAGAAATTACACTTAGCAAAAAATCAAAGACCTAAAATTATTAATCTATTAGTGAGAATTCTTATATATGTATATTCTAACACGAATATACAACAATCTATTTTTACGTCGGTGGTATGAGGTTAATGAATGAATTTAAATGAAATAATTTGTTTGAAATATCCAACTATATTCAAAGACCTTTATTATTTTCTTTTCTAAAAAAAGCTCCTAATGTTTTCAGATATTTGTATTTACTTTTATATTAAATAATAATAGTAACAATAATAATAAATGTTATTACAAATTATCAGAACTGTTAATTTACTGTATAGGAATTTTTTTTCGAATGCCCTATTTTGTAAAGAACGTTGTATTTTTTCTACAAAAAATAATGTTGAAACTCATTTATTGTAATGCTGTCATTCCAAAACGACTACGATAAAAAAAAAACCGTTTTTTTTTACTTTTGAATAACCATCGTATAATATATATGTAAGTGTTTATAACCGAGATCACGAAAATAAAGTGTACAATAAACTACGGATATCTTAAACTATTTTAAATATGTATATTCACAATATATGTTATTGATTTCAGAATTCTGGAAGCTTAAAAGAATGTTTGAGTTAATGCATGTAAGCGGAAGGATTAACTATGTTTATGAAATAAAGTAAAGGGTAAGTATGTTTTCCATGTAATTTATAGGTACTAGGTTCACACACTCAGGTCAGTGAAAATTGTTAAGGGAGAAAACTATTAAATATATTGCGGGAATTGAAAGTATTCAAAAAATAAATAAACAACATTACGAAAGGAGAGAAGTTTCTTCAATAAAACATACCAAAAGTAATATATTTTGAATCATTGAGGGTCACGCCGTTATCCAGAAATGTCGAATGTTACGAATAGAAACAAAAATAGCTGTACTATAATAAAAAAGTCTAATATATGAAAGAATGATTGAAGGGAAATTGTGTGAAGGAAAGTGAATTTTCTAGCTTGTACTATATTGCAAATGGTTTGATGTTTGTGAATTATTTTCTGTTTTTAAGGAACATAAAAATATTACTTCCTCTACCTTTTTGAGGAGTTAGATTTATGTAACAGTCACAGTTAAAAAAGATTTTATTTGGTCACTGACGTTCAAAAATCATTACTTGATCGTAACTTTGTTAGTTGGAACAATCATATAGTTTTTTTTTAACTTCAAGGAAACTTTTGTTTATTTCCTGTAATCGAGTTGTGTTGTTGCAGGGATAGATGTCAAGCACATTCATAAAGATAATTATATGAGTTTTAAAGAATTCTGTGAAACTTTTCAACTAACCTGGAGTGGAAATATGTTTATTGTTTTATGAGGGTGTGTCTACATCAGTGCATAATGATTTTGAGAATAATCATGTTTTCAACAGAACTTACAAAAATATCTATAGTAAATGAACAGTACATTAATATATCAAATCATAGATGAAGTATAAATGAGTGTGGGGGTAACATTCTTTAAAGGAAAAAAAATCTTGAATTTTTCCTCATATTGTGAATTAATTTTATTTGAGATATTTTGAGAGTGGCACCAAAAGTAAAAATTGCGCAGAAACTATGCTAAAACTTTTAAGGAAGGTGGAAATTATTAATTATACTTATTTAGAGTAATTAAAAATTTTAAAAGATTTCCTTTAATGGAAATTAGACACATTTTATCTGCATCTTTTATACAATTACATAATACTCTATCGAGTATCAAAAGGAAAATTTTTTTGACAAGATAATAAATTGAAAAACAACATTTGTTGATTAGAGAAATGCAAAAGAACTTCTAAAAACTTTTCCAGAATCTATTAGGTCTTGTTAATATTTAAAGAAAAAAAAAGATGTATTTAAATACCTGTTATCCCTTAAGTCCGTATGTACTTTAAAAAGGCTTAAAATTTTTTAAAAATTTATGTATTTCAATATGGTTTGCGGAAAAGTCATTCTCGTGAAAGGAAATTTCTTTTGGTTGAGAAAATGAATTAGTTACATTGTCTGACGGTAGATGGCACTGTACTCAAGCGAATCTCGGAAAATATGCAAATAATGCTACGAGATAAGTGATAACCGTGCTTGTAGGAACATAATGTCCTTGACAAAGTGATATTCAGTATCCTCTTCATATTACGACCGGATTCAAACAGTTCTGAATAAAAGCGTTCACTGACGAACGAATTCTCAGCCGTTACTTTACACATGAATGGCCACTTCACTCACCCGACTTAATACTCAATTATTTTTGGCTCTGGGGGGTCCCGAGTTTATCGCAATAGCCCATCTTCTTTGGTGGAGTTGAAGGATGCTATTTGACATGAATTTCCTGTACCCGACCGAAAATGCTACATGCTGTAGTGAGCGGTGTTATCACTCGCTTGCAAACTGTAATTTACAGTTGTACTTGTACTGACCAGTACTTGTTCTTTGACACATAGAACAAGTACGCTAGCATTGTGGAATGATTGCAAACATGTGCTGCCTTCAAATAATTTGTTTTCTAGATATCTGGTACTTATTTCTGTACAGCGCATCTATAATAAGAAAATGTAAATTTTTTCAGCCCCCCGAAATCCCCCTTTACGTGAATCACTTTTCCACAAGCCGCATTCGAATACATCAATTCTTTAAATTTTTATGCATTTTTAAATATTTGCGGACCTATGGGAAACCTGGTATTTTATAGGTTATACATTTCTATTTTTTTTTTTTTTAGAAAGGTGGTTGGGTACGAAATTTTCATTAGAAAAGTTGAGTTTTCTCTTAATTGACTTCCGATCAGCTATAAGCAAATCTTTTTTTACAACATTTTGTCCTAGAAAATTTAAATGAGGTTCTTTTGAATGTTTTTCACTTGTAAAAAATACATTTTTCAAACATTCATTGTGACATGTGAAACTCATCAAATCTTTAAATTGTTTTATAAACTCTTTCTAATACTGTGCCACTTCCTCCAAAAATGATTCACAAGAATCACTTCACATAGACTTTTCTAGAAGAAGCCAGTCACTCAAGTGTTGGAATTCCCATCTGAGCATCTAAAAAGTGTTTTTCTCGTCTCTTCTCAACGCATTGCTCTTTTCTCTACTCTAAAAGAAAAAAAAATAACATAACTATCGTATAATCGCTTAAGTTAAACAGATAAAAGTTCCTATCATTATTTAACTATTTTGATTTACCGTATTTATTCAAATCTTGTGAAAAATAAAAAAAAACTAATTTTAAATGATTTATCGATTTCCAATTTAACAAAATGAAAAAAATAAATAAATAAATAAAAAAAGAACTTATAAAAAGTGAATAATTAATTATTTTAACAGTATTATAAACTTTTAAATACGTACATGAACCTAGAATTGTTCTAATTGTTCCATCCAACATTTTTTTCCCCTTTCGATTCTAAGCCAGACCCGATTCTCCGTAGCCAATTTTTAACATTGGTAAAAAAGTGCGGTTGATATTCAAGAAAGTACGGTATTTAATAGCTGAAGTTTCATTATTCTACTGAAGCTAAACTGTATTTTATAAGATGGGTACATTCTCTCAGATTTATGGTGACCATTAACACTAGAACGTCCATTGGACACCGGAGCTTGTTTAGTTTGTTCTCTTTTCCGCATTTTCGCAGAGAATCTGAAAATTTTTCGTAACTTTTAATCATTTTCCATAGTGATTACACAGAAAAGGTTTTTTGGTTCTAGGTTATAATTAGGAGATATTTTTACCACTAAATATATCTAGAATGTCTATTGGTGTCGTCACCAAACCTATTTATCATGATAAATAGCTTTCATTCAGCAAAAGATGGTTTACCAAGTAGATACGATTTGCAAAACAAGCTTTCAAAAGTAATATAGCCTATTTTATTTGACCAAAGATACAATGATATTGGGTTCACTGTAGAAATGAGTCATACATACTAAAATCATTGTGTCTAAGTCAGTGCTTCTCAAACTTTCCATATTTTTGACCCAATTTTGAGTCATATTTTTCATCACGCCCCCTCATACAACAACAATGTATTTAATGCAAACCCTAAAAATCTACAATGCTACTTTATTATTATAAACTGAACATATTCCCAATATATATGTATTATATTTTGAATATGACAAACCCATGGAAGTCGCTAGTAATTACTTAACTTGCTTTTACTTTAGTATCGATAAATCAATTATTAAATAATTTTGTTACACTAATACATTTAAAGTATCTTATATCAGTGTGAATATGTATTTTATTATTTTATGATGTCAGAGAATGTATTTTGTTTTGCTCCTTTCGGTAAATTAATAGTTATTTCAAATCTTTTATTTTGGACGTTTCGATATGCTCGCGCCCCCACGTAGGGTTATCATGCCCCCCAAGAGGGGCGCGCCCCTCAGTTTGAGGAACGCTGGTCTAAGTATTTCGTTACATTTGTTACATAGCATTTGCTCCTATCTGCTCATATAAAAAATTCCAATCGATTTTCGAACCTTGTGCAGAGCAGTCACCCTGAAACGATGACTCGTAGAAAAGGTCTAAACCTTGATGGAATTGTTAATTTGTTGCGAGAGCTTTCTGAGAATAAATCGGATGGTGATGAGCTGTCTTGTTCTAATTTAGATTCCGATGAAGACAAAAGATTGAGCGACAGCGAATAATCTGAAGAAATTGCAGATGTAAGTGATAATATTCCAGTAAATCCTGATATATATGTCGCTAGAGATGACACAGAATGGATACCGCATAATAGTAATACTCCTGGCAGATTTGCGACTCAAAAGGCTTTGAGACAAAGTAGTGGTCCAACAAGCTTCGCGAAACATAATCTCAACGTCAGTTTTTTCTGATATAAAGGGTTATAATATATGCCAGTGTTTCTCAAACTGTGGGGCGCACACCCCTGGGGGGGCGATAACCTTACGAGGGGGGCGCGAGCATATCGAAAATAAAAGATTTTAAAAATAATTAATTTTTTTTTACTGGAATGAATTAAAACAAAATACTTTCAGACATAATAAAAAATGTACTTTTACTTTGATATAAGTTATAGGCGATGTTAAATCATCAAAAAAAATCTTCAATACTTAATTAGCTATCTTTGATCCTATAACTAAATCAAAAATATTTTATTTAATTTGCTGTAATCCCAAGAGGAGAGAGATTTTATTACGTTTTCTTTTTTAAAACTAACATTCTACTCTTTCAGAGAAAAAACAGATCCCAGATCCAGAATCGAGAAAATTTAGGAACATAAAAAGTTCATCACTGTCATTATTTTTGAAATACTGCACATTATAGCTGTAATTTGTTTGACCTTCTAAGTTATTGGTACAGTTAGTTATGACCCCTCTCTTATGTGGTTATTTCTTGTTTAAGGAAGTTTTAAGTAATGTATTTCTCTGTTGCGCTTTTTTCCATACAAAACAGTTTTATGATATTTGGAAAACCACGGAGAGCACACACACACTTTGATGGATTACTTGCCCAAGACTTAGACCAAAATGAGTATTTTCAAACATATATAAAGCATAATAATTGTTTTTAGCAGTAACATACATATTATCATAATGAATACACTTTTTACCCGGAAGTGGTCACGCGGGACACACAGATCACGAAATTGTTAATTCTGGCAAAACTGTTTATTTGTTACGAAAGAAAAATTGAAAAGTCCTTGAAAGTAGGTAAGTAAGCTTTATCTTAATTAAATTTTCACTGGAATAACGATTTGTATCGTGTACAATAAAATAATTATAAAAAAAAGGATTGGGGTGACTCAATAACCCCGCTCGATCGTATCGAGTGTGCGCCTGCTCCTATGTTAAAACATGTTGAAGCCTTTTGCTTTAAATATTAAAAATAATACAATTATTCTTCATCGGAATTTTATATTGTTCATTATTTAACATAAATTATAAATGTTAATTCTGTGAGGCTTAAAATTAAAATTCCCTTTAAACTAATTTTAATTTGAGCAATCATTTAAAAAAAACATTTTACATTTTTGTAAACATTGTCGCACACTTACTCTTACAATACAGCTATTATATCAAGAATGTTTTATTTTCTTATAAATGAACTCCTGCAAAGAGCGGGTACTTCGGCCGGTATACTTTTAATGTATCAGTGCTGCACAGAGTATTTTGTAACTAATTAATTAATACCAAATTAAGAACAAGTTTAATAAGTATTAACGACTTTTCCATGGGCTTGTCTTGCAAAGCAAAGTTTTTATAAGGAATTTTTATGATTAGAAATTGACCCTCTGATTTATTTTTCTATATTTAGCAGATATCCATATTTTGTCTTCTAAGCAGTCACCGCATTTTGCAATATGTTCAATTTAAAAATTAGAGAAAGGAAAAATAACATAATTAACCTATTATTTACTTAATTTATTTTTTTGCTTAAAGGTAGAATTCAAAATTTAATACTTATGTTATTAATTTGTATGGTTTATAATTAAGATCTCGTATTGTAGTTTTAGCGTCAACGTGCATTATTATTGCATTTAGTGGATTATTAATGTATAAAGGGGGCGCGATAAAAATTGTGATTGAAAAGGGGGGCGCCAGTATTGAAAGTTTGAGAAGCACTGATATATGCTGATTACATGTAATATTAGAAAGCCTTAAAACTAAACCTTGTTGAACAGTAGTTCTGTTATTTATACATTTAGTTATAGCAATTATTTTATATACTTTATGTCGTGGTGTCGAAACGACCCCGGTGGACGTTTAAGGTTAATCGAAATTCCGGGCGTTCTACAGTTAAACGTTGTAAGTTATTTTGAAATGTAAAGACTACGGATACACTGTGCACACACACAAAAGTTTGACATCATCCAAGTAGTTGAACATTAAGTTTCTTTTAATGAATTTTAATGATTTGTTATCAGATTGAGTAGCGGTAAATCTCAGAAGTATTTATTCAGTCTAATTGATTTGTATTTTCATCATTTAAGAGCAATACAGTATTTTCTGTAATATCTCTACATTTTGAATCACCATACTTCAGGCACTTAAAATACAATTCAATTTATAAATTTACATCTTGTTAAGATTTTATGAAGCACAGTTTATTAAACTCTTCATGCGACTGTGGTCACCGAATGGCCAAGATTGCAAGATCATAGACGGCGTTGCTTCATTCGAGCAATGCGTTAGATTACTGATGCCACCGAAGGTTCACCGTATAACAGGGGTTAAACTAGTGGAAGTTCAAATTCATCACACTTCGGAGAGGTAAGGAAGTTTGAGAAAGCAATGCCACCTCAAGTCTCGTCTTCGTCGTTTGACCGTGGGTCAAAATTACATGGCCAGCCTCCTCTAGCCTTCGTCATGCTTCTAAGTACAGTGTTAATAACTAGTCGGAAGCTTCTGTTATTCTATGTAGTATATCCCCCATATCTTTAGAATTTGAAATTGTAGCTTGATCAAAGTAAGGTAAGCAATGAAACTTACACCAAGTCCTGTAAAGCACTATGGTCTAATGAGGTCGATTACAATACTTACAACAATGATAATAATAGATAATATAATTTTTTTTATTAAAATTTAATTTACCGTCCTTATAATTTATGTACTTAAAGTTAACAGTGATAAAATTAAAACATTTAAGCTTATCTTAAATGTTTTATAAAGTTTTTGCTTAAATTTTACTACATTTACATGTTTTCCTTTTATAAATGGTCGCGAAAAATCCAATTTTAATGATGCAAGTTTAATTTTCATTCGATATTTTTATATGTGTTATTTATAATACATACAAAAGTTGTTTATTTTTAATTTTTTAAAAAGAATTAAAACATTTCAATTAAAATTGCTTCGCATTTTCCCTCATAAGTTCGCTAAAAATGCATCAATGCAAATGATTTCTGCATCAAATTTGTTAAAAATACTTTTCCTATTGAGTCTCTATGCTGTAATTAAAGTAAAAAAATTCCATTGATTATTAAATATATTTTGTAATGAAATAAAGTATTAATAACGCTAAACATTTCTTTGATATAGTTTAAAATTATTCTCAATAAGCAAACTCATTGCTGATAATTACGAAATAATCTATGAACGGTATAGAAAGGTATTTTTCCATTATGTGCACGTAATTTACCGAAAATCACCCTGAATTCCGCAAATTCCGGATTCGTGTTAATATTATGCCGTTACGTTAATTGATACATAAAGTTAATGCAAGAATTTCTGTCTACACTTTCCGGCTGGTGAAAAATCCATCTGTTGCTGGAAATCGACCAAAACGAAACTGAAAATAGTTTGGAATTCGGGGACACTAATCAGATAAGCCATTAAAATATGCCGTCCTCGGGAAGATAGCATTAACAAGGGATGGAAAGGAGAGACAACATATCTGGTAATCCGATTTAACAACTCCACTCCGAAACACAACCTTTATCGCTACGATTATCTCTGCGTCATGGGACGGCATTTTGCTATCATCTGAAAACTCATTTACACATTTTGAAAAGCAGCGCCTGCAGGAATGTCGTTAATTTTTGTATTAAAAAAGAATTTTATTTAGTTTCTTTCAAAGTAGAGGGAGAAGTAAAGGAGATTTTTTTGCGAGTAAATATATCTTCGGATAATGTGCTGTTTTTGGAAGTGATCCATTTTGTAAAAGGTTTTATATTTTATCACTATGGCTTGCAAAATATTTGTTGTTTAAATGGATATATTTTATGGATAGTAACACCCCTAGGAAGAGGCTGATTTATATTGCTTCCCTAAGTGCCTCAGTTAACAAGTAATTTTGAAAAAAAAACTTATGTAATATAAACACTAGATGACGGTAGTTAAGCAACGAATTAATGATTTAATGCCAGAAACACGAGATGGAATCTCTGCACGTCTCAGATGGATTGTAGAAATAGAGTGTTATAGATCACAGTAATAAAATATTGCTATGAAAAACATTAGTTTTACTCGAATTTATTTTTTTGTCTGCACTGGGCAAGTAGTCACGGTCGCGAACTCGTGGCCTGTGTTGTTTCTGCTGAGGGGTGTTTTTTCGGCTTGGTGCTACGAATATGTATTGAGTACAAAGATGATACACATTAAATATATCGAGGCTCAAAGTCATCACGTTGGTGTGTTGTATAAGTTTGGAAAGTGGTGTGCCATTTCAGAAGTCATCCTCGTCATTTGAGTTTAGCTCAAAATTAAGAGGGTGATTGTCAATAGTTCTCGTCTCTTTTCTAACGACAACATAGATAGTGAATCAATCTGATTCAGTTTCAGATTTCTTCACTAGGTATGCGATAACTGATAGGTGAGTTAATAGTTATTACGCGTAATGTGCTTATTCTAAAGGAGAGGAATAAAATGTCTGTTTGATATGCAACTTGGCTTGAATTTGAACTGAAGATGTTTTAGATCTCTAGTAATGCATTTAAGAAAAATATCTCATAATTCTTGATGATCTCTAAAGATTTGTCCACGTGTTGCAAGAACAACATTTAAGATTGAGTGTCATGCTCTACTTGGAACACAGTCAGTAGAATATCTCCAATTTTTTGTTTTGCTTTTGTTATGTGTCCCTCACGCCAAATAATTTCTAAAAATTATATAAATGCATTACCTATAAATAACCCTATCTCACACCTATTTGTTTGGCTATAAAACCAAATAACTTCAAATTTAATTTCAACACCCTCTTCAAAAAAAGTCCAAGAAAAATGATTTATTTAACATCACTCAGACAAGGGTTATTGTATGCAAAAAAGACAAAAATAAAAAAAAAATATATCCATATGTATTCTACCTGGCCATAGGTTTTGTGTGCAACAGTTCATAGCTGGCCGAGTGGACACTGCAATTGGGGTCACCTGGGTAGTAGAAGTGTCCAGAGGGAGGTCTGCCCGAGTAGGAGGGGCTGTGTTCCAGTTGCCTTAGCTGCATATTCAGCGAATGGGAATTGGAATTGCGCAGCCCACTGTGTCTCCTATACAAACAGAAGCCTATGAGGAAACTAAGTAATAGTACACCTCCTGCAGCCCCGCATCCAGCGAGTAGAGGAATGTTGCCTAAAAAGAAAATGCCATAGCTTAATATTTCAAAATGGATGTTATTCTACATAAAGGACTCAAAGACAAAGGTTTCAAAGCTGTTAAAAATTAGGTTTTTAGAAGCGGAATTAAAAAAAATTAATTTCAAAGACTCCTACTATCAATAATAATTGTAAAGTTAATGTATGTGACTATCGTTTATTTATTTAAGAGGACTTGGCACCCTTTGAGCAAACTTCTTCATTTACGTATTTAAAAATTATATTTTAACATTTTATACAATGTTTCTATTCAAGAAAATGTTACCAGATGAAAATTTTCATATATTATTCACACAATTTTAAAAATTTAAATTTTTTGAACAAAATTGGGAAATTTTAAAATCCTACTCCTTTTGTAAAAATTAATTTTTGACCTGAAATTTTTTTATAATATTCTTATGGATGTTCTTAACAACTTTAGGGATCGATTTTAGAATAACTTCATTCGTTTTCGAGAAAAAAAATAAAATGTTGATATACAGGCTAAAAATCAACGAAAAAGCCAACATATCTTACATTATATTTTTTTTTAAAAAAGTATTCAGTTTATAGCAAAACAGATCCCTGATTTTATTACATGCTTTATTTTTAACACGCAGGAAAAAGATTGAAGTGATTGGTAAATAATTGTCGAAGGAGTAGCATTTTGAATGCACTAAGGTTTCGAAAAACACAAACTGAGAAAAACCACTTTAAAGTTTATAATTCTGAAAAAATAACTATTATAAGCTTAATTAAACTTAAAATACCATTTTAAGATATTACTTATACGTTTTTCTTTAAAATAATTGCATTTTAATATGTTTTTAACCCACACATTTTTATAAATGATCAACTTTTAGAGAGTACTAATTGCACAAGAAAACTCAAGAAAAACTTTAAAAATTTTTTTTTCTGTCACGACAGAAATTTTAGCTGTTTTTCTTCTTATAATATTAAAGTATTACATTTGTATGAAAAATATATCAGGAATAAGAACTGAAATTATAAAATTATTAATATAAAATGCTTTAATTTAAAAATTTTACATGCACACATTTCACAAGGAAGAAAAATTGCATTATTGTATTGCCTCGGAAATATTCTGCTTTTAATACTACACATTCTTTTTATAGTTATTATTTCTATTTATAAAATAGATTTTTTATCATAACGCATTTTTGGCTTTTTTCTAAAAAGGGGGTGTGGCTGAATTGCCTAATTTGTTTTCAAATGAAGTTTTATTCAACTTCTAACTTTCCGACAAGCACAAGTGATATATCAATCGAAAGATAATAATGCAAATAATAAGATTAAATGAAAATAAAAAAACGATAGGTTTGTGATTTTTAGGGTACCAAGTCCTCTTAAACATTTTATATTGTACAAAATAAGTTATCTATTGATATGTATAGCTAGAATAACACATTCACAGCATTATATATTAATTGATAAATCATAATTAAATACATTTTGTTAGAATTACCACATGTATTTTTCGCATTTTTATAGGAAATCCGTAAGAAATCGGGAGTTATCACTGAGAAAATCGGGAAGCTTTTTTTGTATGGGAAAAATAAAATATCTTTGAAAATATGTATCTTCCGATACATTTACATGTCTAAGAATGTATTGATTGGAATGGCTACAATGAGTAGCACATTTTCTCTACAGATAAACCGTATTTGCTCATATATAATAGTTTCTGTAAAATTTTACTCGTTATTGAATGTACCAAGTTTTAGAGATACGTAGATATAGTTTTGGTTTAAGAAAAGTATGACTAAAAGTGTTCTTTACAAATTTTTTAGACTGTTACAGAAAGATGTACATGTTGTTGTTATCGTGTCCTTCCCGAAAGGAAGGAAAGAAAGACAGTTGCCAGGATCTGAGATAGGATGGATTTCTTCACGATAGATGGCGACACTCCATATCTCCACCTTCAAAATTTATGCATGGGATGGAGAGGAGGGAAATATTTTCCAGCCCCCTGCACCCGTAGTTTCTGCTGCGACATCCCACAGGACTTTCCGACCCACTTATTTAACGAGCACGTACTCCATGCGTACTCGGAAGGAATTTGGTGGATGGGACATCGAACCTAAGCCCTTACGTCTGAAGTCCGGTGATCTAGCCACAAAGCTATGCACAACCCCTAGATGTAACTGTATTGGGATGAATAAATTCTGAAATTCAGATAGTAGTGGTCGAATGATATTATAACCTTACCACGTTTTTTAAATAATGATTTCATTCTATTTGGATATATTATATATCTTGTTATCTTCCCTAATACAACGAAATGACGGTATTTTAAGACAATTTTTTTAGATCTTAACGCTTTTCCCTTAACTAACCTGTGGAGTTTCATTTGACATTACCTTGCAAAAGAATTGCGATGTAGGCAAATTGGATTAGTCACAATAATACTGCCTAAGTTAACACTTAACAACAATGAAACTTTTTACTTGAGCATACCACGAAGTACAAATGAATTTTGGTAGAACGCTTATAAAAAACTTGTGAATTTGTACTTGTAATTTTAACAGAAACGTTGAATTAGGAAAATATCCCGAGTAAACCTATATAAAAATAATATTGCATATTTCGTGATTAACAGCATTAATTAATTAATTACATTAAATAAATGTAAGTAAAGTTACATAATTCGATAAAATATTAAATTAACTAAAACACTTCAACGCGTATAAATATTTGCGTACATAAATAGATTTTCTTCCTCAAAAAACGCTCCAAATACTTTTAAGTTGTAAATTAGAGAGAGAGAGAGGACATACCACAAATGCGTCAATTTCTCTAATTTGTAGCTAAAAATAATCGAGGAATTGTTTTGCATGGAATTTCGAAACAAAGCATAAGTCATCAATCTTTCAATTAAAAGAAATTTAGTCTGATGAGAATAGGAAAATGTGGAATATGAAAAAATACCCCGTTTGATTTTAACAATTTCTGTGTTATTAATAATAAGAAAAACTACAGTATTTTTTTTGAATAAATGTAAGTAAAAATTATTTTGATTTCTTAATGTCTAAATGTTATCAACTTTTCAGCGAAGCATTACAGAAAATGTTAACAGCGTGATAAATTAAAATATTTAACTAGTTTCAATTAATGATTTATATAAAATTTTCACTGAAAACTAAAAGTCACTCACATTTGTCCTCGTCTGTGTAGTCTTCGTTTCCGCAATTGGGGTGACCATTGCAAACTAGAGATTTGTCAATGCAGTAATTGCGCATCTCGGCACACGAATTATCAGGGGAACTAAAACAGTAGCGGCTTTCTTTGCAAATAAATTCTTCGCATTTTCCTACAAAGGGAAAAAAACGGTTAACAAGAGCTCGGAACAGAGTAGTAGTGAATACATTAACAAAACCTCCATCAGTAAATATTTGTACAAAAAGCGGTATCATTCATTAAATAAAAAATAATCTCCTGTATCAGCGTTTTTCAAGCTAGCTTATTGAAAATTCGAAAACAAAAAATCTATTTAAAAAAAATTAATTTACTTAAGGCTGTTTTCGGCTAATGTTAAAGAATAGGACCCAAATTTGGAACATATTTTCAGATATAAAAGAAATGAACATTTTATATGATATTCTGGCTTCACTATCCTCTAGGGAGCAGCATTTTTTATCATACTTCCCGTTTTTAACCGAGTTGAATCATTTTCTTCTGGTGTAAAATGTGTTTCGCGTTTTTTATCCTATACCGTTATGTTAAATGGGCTATGCCTTCATGTATTAAAATGAAAAAGAATGTAATAATGGAATATTTTGAAGTTTTTAGAAACACTACATTGTTAGCAGAGGCATGAGTTATAATATTGCAAATTTCCATGTAAATTGAGGCATTTTTCTGTCTGAAAATGTGATTCGCGTTTAGTTCAAGCTCTCGTACTTTTACCGAAAACAGCCTTAAAGTAAACAAACAAAATACATTCTGACATAATAAAAAGAATAAAATGCACATATATACTGACACAATGCACTTATAAATGTATCATTACTGCACAATGTATTTTACAGTTAATTTAACAATACTAAGAACAAAATTAATAATTACTAGTGACCTCATGGGCATGCCATATGTGAAATTATATACAAACATTAACACTTATCTTGATAATTTGAACGGTTTATAATTAATCCTTCAACTGCGATTTAAAGTTACGCGATTTGCCTCCCAATGCCATCGTTTTCCACGTTGGCACGTGCATGTGATGTGTTGGGTTGGGAGTGGGAAAGAAAGGAATAAATAAGCAAATCCTCTGAATCCCCTGAAACAAGTAAATTCTTTGCAAACTCTGTCAAGGTCCCTCCATTCTAAAGCCTTCGGAATTATTTTAGGAATAGCAGTACACAGAAAAGATCGCACTTCGGAAAGACGTATATATACCTCCGAAACCATTAATACAGTGGTTCTCAAACTTTAACTACTGGCGACCCAATTTTCAATCATAATTTTTATCGTGCCCCCCCAGTATACTAATGTATTGAATGCAATAAAAATGCACTTTGAGGGGGTGCTAAAGCTACAATACGATCATAATTATAAATGGTACAAATTAACAAGATAAGTATTAAATTTTGTATATGTTACTTTTAAGGTATCCGACTACGTTCGGAACCGTGATTTTCAAAAGCGCATAAATGGATAATTTTCATGCTATTTAGTGTCATTTAGATTAGAATATATGCATAACAGTGTTTTAAGGACATTTTGACAAAAAAATTTACATAAATACAATATTTTGGCAAAAAATTAACTTAGAATAATCTTTTTTCCAAATGTTCTCCTTTTGTGAAAAATGCTTCTAATAGAATAATATTTTGCCTGTATATAGCTCAGACCTCTATTCAGAGGCTCAACTAGAATTTTTGAAATACATAACTTAGAAGTGGGTTTATTCATATTTTACGACAAGAGAGGGGAGCAATTTTAAGAAAAAAACGCCGATAATTATTTCAATTGGTGGTAACTCTGAAAATAAAGTGAATTTTTCAAAACTTCTAATTGAGCCTCTGTACAGAGGTCTGAGCTATATACAGGCAAAATATTATTCTAATAGAAGCATATTTTCACAAAAGGAGAACGTTTGGATAAATGATAATTGTAAGTTAATTTTTTGCCAAAATATTATCTTTAAATAATTTTTTTTGTCAAAATGTCCTTAAAACCATTTTCTGCATGTATTGTAATCTGAGTGACACTAAATATCATGAAAATTATCCATTTATGTGTTTTTTTAAAATCACGGTTCCGAACGTAGTCGGATACCTTAAGTAATATATATTTTTTATTTTTTAGTTCGATTCACTATAAAAGCGTGTTTTTTAATTTGTTTTTAAACTATAATTTATTTTATAATTATTTTTACTATAAACGATAAAAATCACAATTCCAGCGATTAATTTAATTAAGAGAAAATATACTTACGTACTTTCAAGGACTTTTCAATTTTTCTTTGATTTTTTGAGAAAAAATCCAATATAACTAATGAAAATGCTCCAAATCTGCGTGCCCTTAATAAAGGACATAAAGCATATGTTCATAGAAAATATTTTTGAACAAAAGTGGTCACGCAGGGAACTGGATCAAAACTAGCAACTTGATTGCAAAAAAAAAAAAAAAAAAACGTTAGTAACTCCCCCCAAAAAGAGGGCGAAATGTGATAAATTCATTTTAGTTCCCATATTAAGACTGTCTTATTGGAGAATACTCTGTCACAAGGTCATTGGTAACAAATAAAAAGTTTTCCAAAAATTAACGATTTCGTGAACATCAGATGACTCCCCCATATTAAAAGTGTATTCAATAAAAAAACATATGGATATTAGTTCTAAAAAATAATTGCGTAAAAAGTTTTCCATTATGCATTATATGTTGGCCAAATAATCCTTCAAAGTACTCAATATTCTTATCCATGTATCATATAACTCATTCACATGGAAAAAAAGCAATAGAAAAAATTATTTACAACTTTTCTAAAAAAAAAACAGATGGAGTGAAACATACCAGTAAGTTTGAAGGTCAAATATATGATAGTCAAAAGTAGTATTTTAGGGGGTTAAAAGAAACGTAATAAAAAAATCTCTCATCGTGTGATTACAGTAAAGCAAACAAAATGTATTTTTTAATTTGGTTATAGGATCACAAAGATAACTAATGAACGTTTGAAGTGGAATGTTTTATTTTTGATGATCACCAGATGATATATATAAATGATATCAGTGTAAATGTGCATTTCTTATTAAGTCAGAAAGTATTTTGTTTTTCTTCATCCCCAAAAAATTTTTTTTAAACCTTTTATTTTCAATATGCTTGCGCCTCTTCGCAGGAATACCGCTCCCCGGGGGCGGCCCCACAGTTTGAGAAACACTGCATTAATACGTTTACTGAGCGGGACGTTTATACACGCAGGTGAAACTTAAAAGGTTAAATTATTATTGTGGCTTTAGTGTCAAAGTACACAGTACTAGTGAATTTGATACATTGTTATTGCATGGAAGAGGGAGGGATACTGAATACTGGGACGCAAATATTGAAAGTTTGAGAAGCATTTCTTATATTAATATTTTATTTCAATAATTATATGTAACTGTCTGATCATTTGAATACAAAGGATTAAAATCACACAGTAAAGATTAACGAAATTGTGTTTTTGTTACTTATATCCCCATTGGACGGTAATATCAGATATACACCTACGAAATTCGGGGCATGGTGGACTAGATTACGTTTTTCTTTTGGCCCCAACTTTGAGCATTCACCTCAATTTTGAGGAACATCCCGAGGTCTCCCCCCTTACCACTAACATCTCGAGAATAATTTGGACTCTATAAATATTTAGAGTGCCCTCATAACGCTTAGGTATACATTTCCAAGTGTCTAAGACTCTTGTATTCGAACTAGGGGCTTTCCGCCCAACAGTTTGCGTCTTTGAGGGGTGTGGCGTTCCAATCAGGCGAGTACGAAATTGTAACATACCATAATTCCGTAAAAAAGTCACGAACGATAGTTAAAATGTTCAAGTGATCAGCCAAGAAAAACACGTTAAACGCTATGCACAAGTGAAAATTAGCTGGTGTAATGAATGCCTCAAACTCTGAGTCAATTTGCGATGGACCCTACGGCTTACATATTGAAGTTTTGAGAATGACAAATCAAGTATGGTATATCTGGTCTAGCGCCCAATCCGTTAGTCCGCTTCGACTTTTGCCTAGATAAAAACATCCTTTTTACTGTTATAATACAGCGTTTCTCAAACTTTGGAGTGTCCCCCTCTAGGAGGGGGTACGGACATATTGAAAAGTCGAAAATAAAAGATTATTTAAAAAAAATTATTAATTTACTGAAAGTAAAAAAAAATATGTTTTGACATAATAAAAAGTAAAACGCACATTTACACAGATATAATACTGTTATAAATGTGTCAGTATTGCACAATGTATTTTATAATTAATTTAACAATATTAAGTTAAAAGAAACAGTTTAATAATTACCAGTGTGCCCATGGGCTTGTATATACAAATAAATAAAATTGAAGTGTCTGTTTGTATTTGCACGTTAGCAGTTTTTTTTACTAAACGAATTTCAAAGTATACACGATACTTATATAAAGAAAAAAAAATTTAATTTTTGTCTGTCTATCCGTTTGTTTCGGCTAATCTCTGAAACGGCTGGACCGATTTCGAAAATTCTTTCAACAATGGAAAGCTACATTATCAGCGAGTAACATTATCAGCTACATTATCAGCTACTTTATAGCGTATATTTTATTCCCGTATTCCTACGGGAAAGGGAGCTACGTGGGGGAAACCGTGGGGTGTTGCTTATAATTTATATATAAAGAAGAAAAGCTACACTAACACCCACTCATCTATACAAATAAATAAAACTGAAGTGTCTGCTTGTAATTTCACATTAACTGCTTTTTACTAAATCAATTCAAAAGTACTATACTGTTTGAATTAATTTGGACGAACACTATCGGATTTAACACCAAAACGGTCATTTCTGCTAAAAGAGCACATACTTCGTACTCAGATAGATATTTTTCAATATACTTAAGATATGTACTGATTAAACGCTAAGGTATAAGAAAAAGTCGTTTTTTCCCCGTTTGTCCGAATTCATTCGAACAATATAGTAGGTACTTATATCGAGAAATCAGTTTTTTAAATTTTCTCAAAACTATATTAAACCTACAGGATCGAAATTTGGTAGGCATGTTTCTTTTATGGAGTAGAAATTATAGCTAAGAACGAATTTTACGAAAATTTACCAAGGGGCGTAGAGGGGGATTAAGTGGCGTTATAGATAATTACTTCCATTTTTACGTTACTAGACGTTCAGTCTTGAAATTTAGTATGCAGATTCCATTCATAAAGAAGAGATCTGCAACGTTTTTTTTTTTTTTGAAAATTACGGGGATTAAGGAGCGTTATAGAAAATTATTTCCATTTGTGTATCCTATTAGACGTTCTAAGGTCTTACGGAAATCGACTCTAAAAGATGGTTATGGAGCATATTGATAAAAAAAAATTCCGTTTATGAACTGTTAGGTTTAGACTTAAAATTTGGTTAGCACGTTTATTTCGTTGAGTAGACATCCACTAAAAATAGGTTTGCGAAAATCCCCTTTTTTGGAGAGGGGAGGGGGTTACGGTAGAGAAATCGATAATTCTACTTTAGTTTTATGTATTATTTTTTAGAAGTCCTGACATTTTCTTTAAATCAAGAGGTGAGAGCTATTATGATGTTCTTTAATACACAATCAAACGGTTAATGGCAGGATATATATATATATATGTGTGTGTGTGTGTGTTTATACAACATTATGAAATACTCAGCGAAGCGGGTGTGTAATAGCTAGTCATACATAAAATTATATGCAAAAATTAACACTTATCAAGATAATTTGTACGGTTTATAATTAATCCCTTAATTGCCGATTAAAATTCACGTGAATCGTTCTCCAATGCTACAGTTTACCACATAGGCACGCGCGCATGTGATGTATTGGGGGTGGGGAGAAAAGGAATAAATAAGTAAAACCTTCCCAAACACTGTCCAGGTCCTTTTATTGCATTCCAAAATTTTTGAATATTTTTTATGGATAGCAGTGCACACAGAAAAGATCGTACTTTAGAAAGCAGTATATATAATTCCGGGGCAATTAACGCTTTGGTTGAGCGAGACGTTTATATACGCCGGAAGCACTTAAGAGGTTAAAGTAATATTGTAGCTTTAGCGTCAAAGTATAGTGTTATTGAATTCGACGCATTGTTATTGTAGAGATTACCTAAATAATTATTAACAATTATTTTATTTATTTAAGAGAAATTTAAGCATAATTTGAAAATATTACACTTGTTTCATTCTAATGTGTATATGTCCTTCTTTCAAAATTTACTTTATAAAATTGTATGACTCAAAACATTTACGAAATATCGTAAGATTAAAAAATCTTAAAAAATCAAATAAAGCTACCATCCCACACAGTTTCCAAAGAAAATTCTCCAAATCTTCCATTTTCAATAGGGAATCAAAATATTATTTAATGTTTACATGTATTTCAAGACCAGAAAGAATAAAATTTTTATTTTGGGTACTCCTATAAAAATGTCTTCTACATCTTTAGGGGAAAAAAACAATATTCCCCTCAATATTCCAACCTTTAAAATGTATGACTTTTCCATACCATCGTTAGCAATTTAACTGCAATGGCAAGGAAAAACACGCCTCAGAGCGCGTGTTCTCCACCTTTAAGAGCTGCAATGTCTTTTTAAAACGACCACTAAAATGTCGCTGGTTTTTAAAATTCCACTCTCGGTTTTTAGGAATAGTAAAAGAAATGACGTTATAAGCCGCTCAAATGTACTTTGAGAATAGAGAAAAGCAGTTGTAGGATGTTTTTTTTTTCAATTCTGCGCTTTCATTGAAACAGGAATTTATGCACTTTCTTCTACCTTGTTTTTATATTTGTTCATAAAACATACTATTGCTAATTTTGCGTCCGATAACTTGTAAATAAGAGGAAGAAGAAATAAAAAGTTTATGATATCTTAAAATTCTGTAGGTAATTTAATATTCTTCTGTGTCATCTAAGGATTTTATTGATGAAAAAACCCGAATACTCGTATATTTGAACATATTGTTATAACACAAATATCTTAAGGTTTAGGAAATATAACACCTTAGAAATGCAACATATTAAAATTTTTCATCATATGTAACAAATGTAGGGCACTTAACGTATTACGCCATCGATCAATTTCACTTAATTGGAAGATATTACCAATTTAGAAAACATTGCCAAATGTTTCCATCGTTGTTATTGTGTTCACACACACGAGGAAACGGTTTTCTACTTTTGACTGCATATCGCACTATTTGGCAAAGCATTTTGATTTTAGTATATTAGTCGATGATGTAAAACGTAAATACCCAAAAATAGTTTTAAATGATATAACTTAATAAGTAGAATACAGTCACAAGCGTTTAAATGAAATTACCATCTTTATTTAAATTAAATAAAGATAGTTTTTATTTTTAAATAAAGATAGAAATAGATTAGGGATTGAGAGAACATATGCAAAACATGTTCTCAATTTTTTTTTAAATTTCAATCATGCCGTAGGAGTGTGTACAATCTGTGCCTTCACGTCTGGATTTTTTATAGCTTGGTGTTTACTATTTGACGTAAAATTTATTACATGTTTCTAAATCAGGATATTTGGGTAAAATATTTTTTGTTTTTCAAAATTCTAAGAAAATTTCACACTTGCAACATTCTGAATGTAAAATTTGAATACTCCATTGTAAAGTTGGAAAGGTGATGCAATCATTTCAACTGGGGAAGCCCTTCGTTTTTTTTTAAATATATAGTGTGATTCTCTTCTTTTCTCATGAGAAATATATCAAAATATAACAACTAAGAAATCAAAAGGAATGAATAATACCACTTCCTCAAATATTCAGTGCCGCAAATAATGTATTTACTAAACTTTCTGTTAAATATGTTCTCCATGAGTCATTTTCAACGGAGGGATGTGTCCGAATTCTTGTAGAAACTGAAGTAACTGAGTCATTTTCCCATTTAAACTTGGGGAAAACTACTACCAACAATACTACCACTTCGTTCGGAACGGTGATTTTTAAAAAGCGCATAAATGGATAATTTTCATATTTAGTGTCACTTAGATTAGAATACATGTATGAAATTGTTTTAAGGACATTTTGACAAAAAATTATTTAAATACAATATTTCGGCAAAAAATGAACTTAGAATAACCTTTTATTCAAAATTTTCTCTTTTTGTGAAAAATGCTTCTATTATAATAATATTTTGCCTGTATATAAGCTCAGACCTCTGTACAGAGGCTCAAATATTAGTTTTGAAAAAATCACATTATTTTCGGAGTTACAACTCATTGAAATAATTATCGGCGGTTTTTTTTAAAATTTCTCCCCTCTATATTGATGTAAAACATGTATAAACCCACTTCTAAGTTATAAATTTCCTCAGTACAGAGATCTGAGCTAAATAGAGGCAAAATATTATTATAATAGAAGCATTTTTCACAAAAGGAGAATATTTTGAAAATGGATCATTCTATGATTTTGTTCGTCAAAATAGTGTACTTAAATAATTTTTTATTGTAATACTATTCTTAAGACAATTTTATGTACATCTTCTAATCTAAGTGACACTAAATACCATAAATATTATCCATTTATACGCTTTTGCAAAAACACGGTTCAGAACGTAGTCAGATACCTTAAATAAATCGTTCAAGTAAAACATTTCTAGTAGTCAGTTACAATCAATATGTTAAAATATACTATAGCTAGATGCCGACAAACAAGATTATATAATTTTAAAAACAATCCAACAGTACGAAAAAGTTTTTATAAACCGAAAGCCATATGCTGACAACATTTTCCGGAGCAATTACCTTCTTGTTTGAAATCTACTGCGGTCCAGACTATTTTGAAACCAACGGCATTTTTGTCCAAGTCTTCTCCTTTCATGATCTGGGCAGCTGAAGTCTTAAACCTTAAAAGAATATATTATTAAACATCAGAAATGTGTTTAAAATATTTTAGGAAATTATACATGGGAAAACATTTTATTGTTCAAAATCTAATTATTGCGAAAATAAAATTTAATTCGAGTTTTTCATCTGTGATTATCAAGAGATATCAGGTTACAAACTATGAATTCATATCTTTTCTTGTACAGTATACGTAACCGTTAAATCTGGAATGCCGTTAATTCATTAATGTGTGGAATCAGGCGTTTTTCCGCATTTTACCTAGGTAATATGCACTGTAACGGTTTCCATATTTTAAAAGTTCACAAGTTTATTTTCTCTCACTTTTTTCCCTACTCCCCCTTCTTATTGCACTCCGACAACGTCTAGTCGTTCCTGGTAGTTATATTTTTCATAACTTGTGTCGACTACCAGTGTGCAACATAGCTAAATCTGTTTTCAAGTTAGTGTCTGCCTGTTAGCTCGTGGATTTGTATTTCGATTTTTTTAATGAAGAAACATTTACTATTCATGAAAGGTATCCAGATAAAGATTGGTTACATGTATTTACTGATGGCTTTGCCACAGTTTCCTTTGTTACAGCTGGAGCTGGTGCTTTCTTTCTCCAACTCTTTTAACCTAAAAGAACCTCTTAGTGTCTGGTCAGACAATTTTGATCGTGAGATTTATGCAATACTTATGGCTTTTAGAGACATTAGCGCTATTCCTGGCCAAAATTTTGTAATATTCATAGATTCACAAGCCGCAATTCATACTGTGTATCTGGCTACAATCTATCCCCCTCAAAACTTGAGTTTGAGTGCAAACAACTTATTAACTCATTTCTTTGCACCGGAAGAGAGGTCCTTCTCCAATGGATCCCATCTCATTGCGGCATTCATGGAAATGAACAAGCCGACAATTTGGCCAAAGAGGTTTCTCTCGATGCTGCTTCCACCTTGCCTTTCCAATACCTCTTCAAAACGCCAATCACTTCTCAGGGACAAATTTTGACAGAAAAGAATTTCCACTCTTACAGACCTGGGCTGTTGGTAAATCTTGGTATCGTCTGCTCGATACCCAAAGGCGTGCTCAGCTTTCTGCCCTACTTAGGGTGGGGGGTGTTTCAGAGTCATAACTGGACATGATTACCTGCAAGCCCATTAGTTTAATATTGGCCTGGCTGATTCGCTGCTCTGCCCTCTCTGTAAATCCGAGCCAATGATTGGGGAGCACCTATCCGATTGCCCCGCTCTACTACTTGTTTTCTCGCAAGACAACTGTGGAGTTCTTCCTGCTAGAGAGACTTCTGCTTTATATTGGAATGCAAGATGCCTTATGTCCGAGAGGACGTTGGTGGCCGTTATTTAAAGAAACATTTAACTTCAAGTAAGCAAGTCAGGACAGCATTAGTGAGAAAATAAAGAAAGTATTATTAGCAAAGGTCTTTTTTTAATGCGATTTTCTTTTTGTGTGATTTGTATTAAGCGATTTTTTATTTTTCTGCGATCTTTTATGAATTATGTGTGTGAATTTCAATGGCTTTGGCGCCACTGTAATGTTTTATACCTTTTTACTAGTGGCGTAACGGTAAATGTTGGAACCTCTCTCCCCACTGAAAGTCAGGTTTCGACTTTAATATTTTATAAATTGGATAAATACGTATTTAGCGTTAGTCAAGGCTTGGACCCCTAGAGTCCTGCCACCCCCCGTGGCAGGACTCAATGGCTTTGGCTCCACTGTAATGTTTTCAATCTATTTGGCAGTGGTATAACGGAGAATGTTAGGACCCCCTCTGAAAGTCAGGTTTTGCCTTTAATATTTCATCGATTTGGTAAATACGTATTTAGTGTAAGCCAGGCCTTAGTCTTCCCCCCCATGATGCGAGGATGTACGTTACGTCACTGAAATATAGACATTTCAAGACGCTCTGTTCATTCGTTATAAACAGTCTCCCGACAATGCACATTCAGTTGCTTTCTCTACACTCCAGCAGCCCGCGCTTGATTGAAGACGAAACTTTCAATGACAGTGACAATATATAATCTGATAGATTATAAAACGTACAAGAAGAGAGAGAGAGAGAGAACCGGGTTCTTTGAGAGCGAATAAAAATATGCAGGGATCCAGCTTTCCAACAAATTGGAAAAGCGTTTTCTTAAAATGATACCCATTAATAAAGGAAAATAAACTTCCAAAAAGCGCTTCAATCATGTTTTTCTGGTTATCGTGACATTTACAAACAACTGACCACCCGACCTTCGCCACAAAAACTTATCTCTTACTTTATGTTGCCAAAAAATAAACCAATTAAAATTGCCCCTTCAAGTGACGAAAGTGATTTTTTTTTGAACTTATTCATTACAGGACTTAGAATTACGATGAGTAGCAATGAATTATGTATGTGCATTTTGAAAACTTATCCATGTATACAATGAGAAACTATATGCTTTTAAAATGTTTCCATGTATAATATTTAATTATATATTTTGTTATGGAAATATTCTTACACAAAGTTTGTAAATAATTGGCATATTTTATAAATGCGACTTTTTTTATGCGGTCCCTATTTGCCGCAAAAATACTGGTTCAACTGTATAGTGTTTTAATGAGAAAACGAAAGTATGATTGCATAATTGAAGATATGAAGCGAATAAAAGTTTGTAAGAAATAATCATCTCAAGATTATTGAATAATTCAAAGGTATGATGTGTTTGTTAACTTTAAAAGGCTCCAAATCCAAATGAAACACTAATAGGATTGCTGCTCTTAAAAACCAATTGTTAATTTTTTTTAAAGAGTGTCACCTCTTTTTAGATTTCTTTAAGCAGTAAGCCTAGCTTTACGTTTTGCAATTCCTTAAAATTCTAATATTTCAAACGATTTGATTCTTTACATTAATATTTTTTAATCAATTGATGATTGATTTTGTCAACTAATTTCTTAGTTGTTTGTTAGTATTAGCTTGAATATCTATCTATCTATCTATCTATCTATCTATCTATATATATATATATATATATAAATAATGTATTAGTTTAAGCTGCGGTTACAGCAAAGACCTTGTTTTCCCTTTAACCCGTGCCTAGTAGATAACGGACAGATTATATAGATAGTTTGAAAAATGTTACAAGTTTAGGCACTTTAACGGACCACCCTAGTTAATATGTACATTAACAAATCATTCTATAGGAAAACTGATTTCTGCACTTTAGCGGTAACCTGTTGTACACATCATAATTTTCTAAAATTAATCATATGGGAAAAACATTTGAAAAGTATAAAAGCTTAATTTTTTTCCCTCTCAGTATAGATAAGTTAGTACCATGAAAATTACTTGAAATATTAAACATGAATTGCAAATTCTTCTCTTACAATATAATTACTCCAAAGAATTATAAATCTAAACATAAAGATATTATCCTCTGAAATTGCGAGGAATTTATTTTATTACGTTCCTTATGAAATGTGTTCTTAAAATGAATACACAGCATATTTCTTTCATTTCTTTCATTCTGAGCATAAAAAGAAAGAATTTTTCATTTAATGTATCTAAAAAGCCATTATATAGCGAAACATAGTTTTCAAAATTATTTACATCATAAAAAATTAAAGGAAATAAAAATGTTCACATTATTCTATTTTCAGAAATTTTGTTTCATATAATTGTAAGAGATTCTAACACAAAAGCTTTCTCTCAAAACTGTTGTTCACTTTCTTGGTAAATTATTCAAGCACGTAGATAAATTGTGATAATGGTCTTCCAAGAACTAAGTAGAGAAATTGTTGCTACCGCTTAAGAATAAACAGAGAAATGAGAAACAGAATACATTGAAATAAACGCAGAGAAGATTAGAGAAAATGTATAAGAACCAAAATACCATCAGGCTTGATTTAAGGGGATTGCTTTTACGTCAAATCTCCCCTTCTTCTAAATATATTTTTTCATATTTATGGCATTTTACTTTCTAAAGGCAATTATTATTATATAAGTAATACCCCTACTACAATTATTATTATGTTATACAAAAATCCTATAGATTCATTATGAAATAAACTATGGAATAAAACTTTGTTCCTAAAACTATAGTTAATTTTAGTAGCAGTTTTGTATGCGAGGTAAGATTCAAAAGCTCACGAGTGAGTGAATATTAATGTCACACTCTTCAGCTACACGAGGGTTTTTGGCGATGGATCACGTTATTTTGAATCATGGTCAAGTGACGTGGATGACACCTGAGCTGACACCCCACTCTCCTTACTATCGCACCACACCAGTGGGAGGACGTTTCAGCTCTCGACTCATAAACTCCCGGACTGAGTCCATAACGTAAAAATATTTTGCAGTTAAGTGACTACGATAACTTTTCTATGTTACTGCGCTCTTCTCCTGTTCTAAAAGTGATTTGTTCTAAATCAAGTGGTCGTTGACTCGCCATGGCGTCGTATTTTGTAAGCGGATGCATTTAGTTACAGGCAATTAAAAGAAATGAGGTTCGTAAAGCAGAGAATGAATATCAAATTTTGTAGAAAGTGTGATTTGTAGACTTACGAAATAATGAAGCATGTGAACTGCAATGATATATTATCACGAACGCAAGTTTTTAAGTGCAATCGACGTTTCAGGAAAGGCAGGGAAAGTGTCGAATGCAACGAACGCTCTGGAGGTCCTCAGACTTCCCGCACTGCTGAAAACATCGAAAAAGTTTCTGTGGCGGTACGCAAGAGCATGCTTTAAACAACGACGGTGTGAAACCGAAAACAACTGTTTTGCAACATCCTTCTTACTCCCCTCATTTCGCCCCTGCAAACTTCAAAATATTTCCAAAACTTGCACATCACTTTCAGGGTCATCGATTCCATTCTGCACATGAAATTAAAAGTGCCTCACTGGCTGAATTAAAGAGCGTGGCTAAAAGTGGATTTTAGAAATGTTTCGAAGACCTTTACAAGCGATGGCAAAAATGCGTTGCTGCTCAAGGATTTTAATATTTAAAGAAGGATGTGTTTCAGCAATTTAATTGGTAATATTTTTTTTAAATTATATACTCAGTCCGGGAACTTTTGAATCCTACCCCGTATATTTCGTTATTTCTGTCAATTTTTCAGTTCAAATCAATGAGAAACTAAACCAAGGTTCTGTAGATAGCGTATTAGCTTATTTGTTTGTAATCATTATGTTATAGATTATGTTTTGTACAATAATAAGAATTTTGAATCTGTTTTCAAAAATATCTTACTTTACAAAAGTACCTTCAATAGGTTTGATTAGAGATCGATTTACATATCCTAAGAGCTCCCTTGACAAGCTCCTAGGTGCTATCCCTCAAAATTGGGGTGGAATGAGCCAAAACATACTGCGATCTTGATGACGCTCAAAGCTGAGGCTGACAATAGACGTAAAACTAGAACCTTGCCAAGATAAATTTCGTGGATGTCCATCTGAAACCGTCTATAGGGAAACATAAGAAACACCAAGTACCGTAATGCATTGCTAAATGCGTTTTCCCCAAGAAAGTTTAAAAAATTTAAATGTAGTTTTATATATCAGATAGGTAAACCTACTATGGCAACTCGTGTCACAGATTTTCGTTAATCCCTACGAAAGGGTTTTTCCCTCATAGATACATCCATATCCGATGGGTAAATTCAAATAGTTAAAACAGAAGTAGTTAATTATTTCGTTTGGGATTGTGACAACGATAAAGTAGTTCTAATGTTACGTGGTTTGGTTTGCTAGTAAAATGATGGGGGGGGGGATATGCTCTATAAATTAGGAATTGGACAATTCGGAACTTAGGATGAAGAAATATATTACACAATGTAATCGTTTTATTAATTTATTTTTATTGTGAAATACTTGAATGAATAGATTAAAATTATGCTACTTCAATAAGAATCACTGAAGTTGTGACGGAACTTTACGCGTTCTCTCACTAATCTTCTTGGGGAATCTTTGGACTAGCATTCGCGTTTAGTTCACAGCCATCCCTCTCAAGAAGAAACCGTGATATTCAGATTAGTTCAACTATATAAAGTCAGAGTTTTGTAATTCTAAAGAATGAGGTAGGAAACAGCTATACATTCGTTACGCAGGTGAGATTGAATAAGGTTTTCTTTCGCATATAAAGATTAAGAATGGTGTTTTGCCACTGTGTTGAATTAATACATTTGAGGTTAAGAATCAACGATATATTACGTTGAGGTAAATAAGTTGATTCGACATATTTGATTAATAATCATTGCTTCCTCCTTGCTACTCATTTGCCATTCACTTCGTGAATATATTGTTGTCGGTTAGTTTGTTTGACTAAATAAATAATTGTGATTACGGAATTATCTGTTTCTGCTTTCATTTCTCCCACACCCTTAGTCAGGCAAGACAGTGAGATAGAAACTTCGGGAGCAAGTTGCTCCCAATGTTTTAAAAAAAAACATCCTTTTTTTTTATCTGAAACTAAATAAATCCGACGATGAAGCAGTTTATTCTAAAATATCCAATCGATTCATCAAACCTTTGAATTGTTTCATATAATTGCAAACAAAGATTACATTAAGTTCCTAGCGTTCAGGTTTTATTTTTCTCATTCCTTCTGAGAGGAATCAGGAACACCGCCTCTATTTCCGGAACATTTTCATTCTCTTATGGTGCAAAAATGGTGGCCAAAATAGAAGCAAAAGTCATGTTTAAATCTGAGTTTTACTGCAAGAAGTCGGTTATTTCAATGTAAATTTTTTTTATTCACCGAAATTTAGCATCGCCATGAATTATGGATGAACATCTTTTCTAGGATGGGATCAGGAAGGAAAAAATCCCGATTTTCTCTCTGAGAAAACGGAAGGAGCCCTCGCAATAAATCAAGATTAATAGTATCTCCCGGACTAGACGGCCGAATGATGCGTGTAGGGATGTTACCGTTACTCTTCTGAAGTATACATTTTCCCAGTAAGCTTCTTATCCCGCGAACTCGGTTGGGGCAGCGAATCACGGCCATTGCTTTTGTCTTGACAACTAGAGGTAAAATCAGGAGCCCGCATAGTTCCGAATAATAAATCAAAGCCTACGTAATTTATTCCGCATGAAGTTTAGTTAAATTTATCATAGATTAAAGGAAATGTATAGATATCTTATTTTAAGTCCGGTTGTTGCTTAAGAAACCCAGTTTTTGGGTATGTTTACATGTTGATTGTTTTTAATAATCATTTAATTAAGCAACGGTTTATTTAAAGTACAACAATTCTAAGGAATGCTTACGCTTGTGTGTTATTCAATATAATTCTAAGAACCGGTTATCCATTCCTTTAGAACTTGTGCTTTACTGAGTTAGCTGAATCTGGAACCCTTTATCTTATTCAAAACGTAATTCTTAAACCTTACGGGATCATAAGGTTGCTTAAAGTAAATATTTATATGGCACTGTTCACTGTTGTAACTAGAAGTAAATATTAGTATGCAACGTTACCGTCTGATTTTACATTGTTGTGCTGGTAGTTGTTCTTTATGTTATATGGTTTAGGTTGTTAATAAAATGATGGAAGAAAAATTTGCGGGGATTTTGAACAACAAGTAATATTTTTTATTATTCCAAATTTCACCTTTTTTCAACTATTAATGTCAGTTTTGTAGCATTTCATTGTTTTTTTTTATTTAAATTCATATGACATCGTAGTCACATGGTAACTAGAATCGCGTGTTTCGAATCAGTTGGCTCATAAATTCATGTGACGTCATAATTACCTAATAAATGTAATAGCTTGTTTCCAGCCAATCAGTTCATGTGCTTCGCTGATGCCAACTTTGCTTTGAGCAGAAACTTTCTTTTAAAAAGCGTAAACAATAATAACGTAAACAAGCAAACAAAATGCACTTGATTTAAATGTATACGCATAATATAATTTTTTTTCAATGTTGAAAAACTTTTCTTTTGAAAAATCTTAATATTTAGCTATCTTTACCCAATTATACAATTTAATATTTTGCTTAAACTTTACAAGTAGAACAATGAGTACAAGTCTAATGTCAGTTTTGAATTCAATGGAGAACATGTGATGTCTTTATCACGTGACCATCATAAATTTAACCTATTACTTTACTCCGAGATGAATCTGATTTCTTTATAAAAAAGAGAGCAGGGTATCAGTTTCTGTCAAAATTTTATATATTTCCCTAGGTTCCGAAAACGTTTGGAGTACTTTTTGACAAAATAACGTATTAAAACATTATAAATGCTTTTTAGGACACAATAACATTAATTACTAACAATATTTAAAATAAATCGCCTAAATTTCACAAAAATCACAATTATAAGTGAAATTTTAGCAATATTTTTGTAAACTTCAAAGCAATCAGAGAAAAAAGTAATAATAATAATAATAATTAGTAATATAGTATATATTAGTAAAAGTATTACTCAAACAGATAAGATATATTTATGTAGGGAATGTACTAAAATTTTAATGTTTTATTAAAATTTGAAAATTTTAGAGCTGATTGATTCACATTCTTTGATACTGATGGGAGGCCAGATTTGTTCATGTCTTAGAAATTGCCCCTGAAACGGTTTGGAATTATTATACGAGTCCCCCCTTGACCGGATGTGGTGAAATTCCTTTTGGTTGGGTGTGTGAAAAAATTTCCCGCGTTACAAAGTTCAGTAAACGCTTAAATTTTGACGTGGTATAACACTGCGTCGGCCTCGGGACCAATCAGAGAAATTATACTGGACAAGGCAAATAGTTCAGCTTCAGGATTTTTGGGTGATGAGGTGCGGAATAAAAAGGGTACGCACCCGAATTTCAGCAGTGACAGCCTCTCCCAGAGTTGCAGAAGTACCTCCAAACAAAAGACGCCGAAATTCCACCTGGACCGGGCGTCAACTATGTCCATCCCCCTTGCTCCCTCTCAAGCTAAATTTAATTATTTTTGATCTTCGTGTTGTAGAATTAAAAATCCTCTATACATGTGCTTAAAATAAATTTATCTTAAACGTTAAAAGTTCTTTCTGTTAAGTTTTTTATTCTTGTTTATTTTACTGTTAAATTATTGATTCTTGTTTATTTTAACTATGGTCATGATGCGTCTTGAAATTGGGGAACCTGAGTTGATTTGATAATATTAATAAGTTAAAATAGCGTCGCATCAGTACCATTACCTAAATAACAGGCCTTAACTCAAAAAAGTATTCATACAATAAGAAATATTTTAGTACATTCTCTAGAAAGTAGCGTAACTATCCGGTTGAAAAAGTTTTATAGAAATACATTCGTAATGTTTTGAGTTATCAGACTCGCCATGATAGATTTTGAACAATTTGAATGCCCAGTTCTGGTTTTTTTTAACTTTATAAAATTAATTGTTCCTTGGCCTCCAGGTAGCGTAGAATCAATACAAAGTATGGTTTGTAAAGCCAAAAGATAGCTCTATTAAATAAAATAAAAAAAAATATCTGTCTTGACTGAATTTGGTCATTTTCAACGTGTTCTGATACCTTAATAAGGGTTTCAAAAAAGAGCTGATTCCCTATCTCTGAATCAGTTAACAGACAGAGGAATAATGCTTACCTGAGCAACAACCTGTTTCTGGAAGACAGTTGAGTCTGTTCTTCCACGTTCTTGTAGTATCTGAGATCTCCGCAGTATTTCTGCAGTACCTTGGGGTTGAAGGAGATGCTGGAGTATCCGTCATAGAGGGTGAGCTCCGCTTCCGCACAGTTGGCTTGAAATCAAAGGGCGCAACACTTCAAAAAAGAAACACAAAACTCGCAACAGTCCGCGAACAGCATTCACGCACGCGCACCCGTTGCCTTTTTTTTTTACTTAAATTGGTATTCATTTGTATCATGTGTAATTTGTAATGAATTTATAGCAACAAATGCATTTAAAAATATTGCTCAGGTTAATAGGAATTTCATTAAAAATAAAGTTTTAAAAAATAATTATTATTAAATTAAAAAATAGTTTCAAAGTTACGTTCCATAAAAAATCGCATTTTTGTCATTATTCATTGCAAAAAAGTTTCTTTCACTCTTCAACGAAGCATCAAAAAGTAGACAATACAGAATTCTGAGAATTTATAATTGATAGTAACAGATTAAGGACTCTATGGATTTGCATCATTAAAATGTGTCTATTAAAATCCTTCAATATGTATTAATAAAATATTGTAGTATAAAAAGAAATATGGCTTTGGAAAATTATTATGGTAATTCTTATTATGCTTCAAAATATAGATATGTTTGGTTATAAGGTTTCATCAAAATAAATTTATTAATATTGCTGATAGATATATTTCTGTTAAAAGTGTGTTGTATTACTCAAAGCAGCAATTAGATTTTAAAAAATACGTATGAACAAAAAGAAATCAAATGTATATATAAAAATATCGTTCCTATGGGGTTTTGAATGTACTTATAATGTATTTTATTTCATTTCATTAAATAACGTAGTTTATAATATGACATTAATATTCCGTCTTAAACTCCTATTTCATATGTACAGCTTCTTGAAATTGCATTCTTTCATACCTACATTCATACTTTCAGTTAATAAAATAAAAATTCTATAATTTTACATGTATAATTATTCAAAGATCAAAATCTGTGCAACCAAATTAGCGTATCGTTATGCTTAATCTAATTAGGTCTTATGTTCCATAGTAAAAATATCAGTTTCTGATGCCTTATAAGCATCAATAAGTTATCGATTTAAAGAGAAAGTGGGTATATAATTTTCTCTAATTTTATTACAGATAATGTTGACCTAAGGAAGTAAGAATTCATAAAGTTCATCAAATGACTCTTTAGATTAAAACTTAACATAGTCGTACATTAACAAAATGTAGAAAACTGTTGTTACCCACGACCTTGTTTTTCTTAATGGTTGATTACATTGTAAGCTATAAAACGAAATTCTCTCTTAGCTATATAATTAATTACAATAATTATAATACCTTTCAACATTTATTATAGACCACTTCTCCCAAGTCTTAGTTTAACTTTTCATAATGCTTACTGAAATAAATGCCATCGTCTTGACTACACCGTTGACTGTTTCAAAGATTATAAAAATTAGGCTATTTTGTATATTAAGACATGGTTCATTCTAAATTTTAAGACACATAATTACTTGAAAAACTAAAAGTTGAAACTTTCCCTGATGAAAGATATTAATAGCATGATAGAATCTGAAGTATGACTTCAGTAAAAATGAACTAAAAATGTTGTGACAAAAATTCGTTTTCTTTACATCAGCGTTTCTCAGACTGGGGAGCGCACCCGACTGTCCTCCCCTAGGGGGCCTTGGTAACTCTACAAGGGGGCGCGAGGATATTAAAAAGTCGAAAACAAAAGATTATTTAAAAAAATTATTAATTTACTGAAAGTAAACAAACAAAATACATTCGTGCATAATAAAAAATAAAATACACATTTATACTAATATAATACACTTATAAATGTATCAGTACTTCACAATGTATTTTATAAGTACTTGAATAATATTAAGTTAAAAGCAAGTTTAATAATTACCAGATACTCTACGGGCTTGTCATATATACAAAAATTAACACTTATCTTGATAATTTGTACGGTTTATAATTAATACCTTAACTGCTGAGATTAAAAGTTATACGGTTTACTCCCCAATGCCACTGTATTTTCAGGTAGATGCGCGTATGAGATGTATTGGAGGAGGGGGGGGGGAATAAAGAGGAATAAAGAAGCAAATTCTCTGAAATACTTAAATCCTTCGCAAACACTGTCAAGTTAATTTTATTGTATTACAAAGCTTTCGGAATAATTATATGGATAGTAGTTCATAGAAAAGATCGTACTTCGGAAAGACGTATATATACGTCCGGACCAATTAATACGTTGGCTGACCAAGACGTTTATATACGTCGGTGGGACTTAGGAGGTTAAAGTCGTATTGTATCTTTAGCATCAAAGCATAATACTACTGAATTCAATACATTGTTATTGAATGGAGAAAGGGGAGGTGATGGGAATTATGATTGAAAATTGGGTCGCAATAATCGAAAGTTCGAGAAGCACTGCTTTACATACATCATGCCATGATATTTTTCAGTGCTTTAATGTATTGATCTTAAGTTATTAAAAATAAGTTATCCTTAAAATTGAATTAGATCTGCTCCAGTAAATTTATATTAATCGTAAAATTATAATCTTGTGTTCTAATTAAATTTCCGGAATTTTGTTGGTTTACATAGAAACTTTTATTTACAAGCATGCGCTATAAGACTTGCGATTAATAAATGGATCAATTCAGGACTTCAGAATGGATGTAATGATGTTACAGTCTGAAATCAGTACTCGCCTATTAACCACCAAGATGAAAATTTATGAAGGAGGCATTAATCAACCCTGTTTCAGGTTTAGTGGCATTACAGAGAAGAGAAAGCGAATGAAAAAAATAATTATCTCTCGCATTTTAGAGTCATTAACATTAGACTAGGAACACCACAAAAAAGAGAAGTTTTAAGAAAGAAATGCATAATCACACACACCTATGCTTCCGTACAGTTGCATCTTGAGAATGCGAACATATATCTTCATGTGGTAATCCACTCTGATCAGCCAGATACAGTCGACATCCTTGGGAAAATAGTAGGGGAAGCCTGGAGATACAATCACACCCCCGACCCCTGAGACTGTGCCACCGCAGTTACTTACGTTTCCAGTAGAACGAGGGGGAGGGATTGTCTCTGCGGAAAGAAGAGAAATGACAAAATTATTTGTTACACATACGTACAGAAAAACATTCCTTTGTGTTTTTCTAATGTAATGTGTTTTTACTCAGTCATTTTTACCTATATAATGAGAGTTAAATGAAATGGTGGAATAACTAAATCTAATGATCTGAAAGTGATTATCATGAAGACTATAAAACAATGGTCCCGAACTCATTTTCCGTGAAAAATTTTGGCGAGTAAACATGGTAACAGGTCGATAAGAATATGAACTCAGAGACATTTAAACTCTTGATAGAAGCTCGTATTCTAGGTGCATTTTTGAAAAAGTTATTCCAAAAACACTGTTTCAAAATTAGGGACTTTGAAAATATTTTTCGCCTTTTTTTCCCCTTTTTTCCAGAATACAGAAAGAAGTTACCGTCGGATTTCCACGACTTTCCACGTATTTTGAAAGTAAATATATGTAACTGTCTACACTTCGACACGAAACTTAAGCAGCTACGAAAATTTTAAACAGATAGCGATGAAATTGTAGAAAGGGGGGTTATTGCGACCAGTTCAATGAACACTCAATTCAGTAGAAAGGTGATGCCCATGCAAATGTCTGGAACAAAATGCCACATGCGACGTGAATGCACGCAAAAACGAGCTCAAAACTACAATAAAATGAAGGACGGGGGCTCAATCAAAGGCATTCGCTGCAAGTGCAAGGGAAGTGCAAGGGAATTCTTTAGTGAAATATGGTTAGAAGAAATTACCTGGGCGACTTCACACGTAGAAGAATGATCGGGAAATCTGAAGAAGGGGCATGGTTTGATCGGTGTAGCTGAGAAGTTCGAAATCAGAAAAAAGATCATTTCATGCATTTGTAAAGCTTTCTAAACCATAGGTACAGCTGTTAGAAAAAGGTCGGTGGTGGCCATCCCCTACGTAAGCAATTGCAGTGGATGATCGGTTGCAGGTGAAAAGAACCAGATACCAGTCAGCAAGCGCCATTACTAAGCAACTGTACAGAACAATAGGGCGACGAGTGTCGCGGTTTACTGTTGCCTTCAAAAGATGGCTTATTCGCCCGATGGCGTGAACGCTGCATCTCTTTGAAAGTGGACCATTTAGAATAGTGCAAGGAGCAGAAAAACTGCGCATTTAATAAATGTAGTGGTGTCCTCTTAACGGACTGCTAATAGCGATTATCACCTCCAGTTGATTTGGAGAAAAGTCGGTGGACACGGAAGCTTATAAAACAAAAAAAAATCAGGTTTTATTTACATATTTTACAAGTGTTCTGTGCGTAAAATCTTGATTACACGGCATACACCAATGCGAGATTCCAGTTTCTCCAATATTCTACACAATATAGTATGTTCAACGTTACTAAAAGCACATGTTATCTTTTCTGTGGTATTCGTAAACTTGATCCTTTAAATAAGATCAATTTTTGTAGCCTCTTTGCCGTGTCATGTATCAGAGCTCCATAAAAGAATAATACGGTTTTATCAACGTTTTTGACAGCACATGTTGAGTGGAATGTAGCATTAACTGGACTGCCTCATTGATGTATGCTGTGTAACCAAGGTTTCATGCATAGTACACGTGTTAAATACGTAAACAGAACTTGATTTGTTTTTATATGCTTTCAAATGTCATTTTTTACTGTGCATCCATCTTAATTTTTCTTTATCAATAGCACTTCGAAATTTAGGAGGGAATTATGAATACCCCTGTGTATGACAGTAACAGCATAGAAAAAATACATTTATAAAAATAAAAGCTTTAAAAATGACTTTTAGAATGATTTTTTTAAAAAAAGTGAACTATTTTCGCAATTTAAATAATTTACTTTTAATAAATTTTAACATTTTATTTTCGCACAATAGCTGGCAAAATCAAAGCAACGTTCAGCGCCATTTAGATCTCATTATTCTTGAATCATTACGGGTAAAAATCATCCAAAGCAATTTGAAAACCTTAAATAACTGTAACGATTCAAATCGATAAATAGAAAAGTTTTGTTAATTTTTCCCAAAGTCGATTTGCGTGCACTTTTGAAGCGCAAAGTACACATTAACCTGTTCTGCGTGAAAGAGCAAATTAACGCTGGAGATTAATGCTAATTAAAAATTCTATTTTGGAGAAACAGGAAAGCCTTGCTTATTGAATTACGCTCAGCGCCATTTTCACGCTTGTGATTTTAAAGCACCGTGTATTATGCAGTTTAAAGCGGAAATACGTTCAAAGAGCGCAATTGAGGTGTTATTTGCCCTCAAAGAGAAACATGGGCAGTGGCTGTAAAGAGGATTTTTACTTCGTTATGTTTAAAAGAGAAATTTGCAATCTTAATTATATAAACATATTTATAATTTCTAGTTCTGTTCCTTTATCACAACAATTATAGTTTAAAAAAACTAAAAAACAAGCTTTTATAGTTAGTCGAACAAAGTTTTAACTTATTCTTTTATTCTACTAATCTGAAAAATGGGATCTGAAATCAGTCGCCAGATACTGGATGGGATCTGAAATCAGTCGCCAGATACTGGATGGGATCTGAAATTGAGGTTCCTGATGATCCTGATCAGGACAATCGAACAAAATTGTTGAATTATTGTATTGTCATCGGTCCTGGAGAAGTGAGCAAAATTTCGAATTAATCAGACCTTTTAAGGTGGGTAAAAATTGAATTCAAAGATTCCATTAGATGCAAGTGAAGCTTATAAAAGGGTGTTAAAATACATTTCACTGATATGATATGATTTATCCATTGCTAGAGTAATATCTAGAATTACCCTAGGAGCAGTCACGTGGGCATAGAGTCATCCTAGGCACATGGAATCTTTAATTCTGGGGTAACTGTTCATATTTTTTGCAAATTACCTTGAAAGTATTCTTCTATATGATAGTCTTCATATAAACTAAAATGTATTTGTTACATATCTTTTTTTTGGAGTGGTGAACGTTTTTTACAATCTTAATATACTTAAGGTATCCGAATACGTTCGGAACCGTGATTTTAAAAAAGCGCATAAATGGATAATTTTCAGGATAATTAGTGTCACTCAGATTAGAATACATGCAAAAAATTGTTTTAAGGACATTTTGACAAAAAAATTTATTTAAATATAATATTTTTGCAAAAAATTAACTTAGAATTATCTTTTTTCCAAATGTTATCCTTTTCTGAAAAATGCTTCTATAATAATATTTTGCCTGTTTATAGTTCAGACCTCTGAAAATAATGTGAATTTTTCAAGAATTCTAGTTGAACCTCTGTGCAGAGTTACCACCAATTGAAATAATTATTGGCGTTTTTTTCTTAAAATTGCTCCCCTCTGTTGTCGTAAAATATGAATAAACCCACGTCTAAGTTATAGATTTCAAAAATTCTGGTTGAGCCTCTGTAGAGAGGTCTGAGCTATATACAGGCGAACTATTATTATAATAGAAACATTTTTCACAAAGGAGAACATTTGGAAAAAAGATTATTCTAAGATAATTTTTTGCAAAATATTGTATTTAAATAATTATTTTTGTCAAAATGGCCTTAAAACAATTTTATGCATGTATTCTAATCTAAGTGACACTAAATATAATGAAAATTATCCATTTATGCGCTTTTTGCAAAATCACGGTTCCGAACGTAGTCGAATACCTTAAGATAACTAAGTTCTCCACATGACTACTTTTTTTAAAAATATTTTCTGTGAAGAGTCTACACTTTTCCCCTGTGAACGATTAGACGTTTTGATTGATGTGCTGTATGATTCATCATGGTTTATAAATGTAAATGAAGATAACATGAAGAAATAAATATGATTTTGTGATCTCTCTATTGGATGAATTATAAACTGATTAAGCAAGGGAAGAACCTGATGAAATAATGGATAGTAATCATGATAGTGAAAGTGTAAATTTAAGAAAAGCGAGGAATATGAGATGTTTGAGTTGAATGGAAAATTTCCAATTGCTTCCTCAAAATTCCATCATAAAAGATATACAACCAAAAGTGTACCACAAGATACACTGCGCCCTGACAAAAAAAACACAAGTAAGAAAGAGTTCTACATGTTTTTTTTATTACTAAAGCACAATAAAATTACAATAACTTGAACCAAAATACAACAGTTTGCCCGCAAATATCATCTCTGTAAATGTTAACGAAAAGTGTCTGTGATTTGTGTCCATTATTTAAAGTCCCACACGTTTGAAGTATTTTAATTCACTTTGATTGTGCTTTTTCTCAAATTATTAAAGAAAAATTGAAAAATCCTTAAAAGTACATTAATGTACTTTTTTTAGTTAAATTATTCACTGAAAATATTATTTTTATCGTGTACAATAAAAATAATTGTTAAAATAAGATTAGATAGACTCCGTCATTACGCGTGACCACTAACGTTAGTATCAAGGACGTAATTTCTTCCGCGTTAATGACATTTCTGATAATACCAAAATGCTGCCTATTATGAAGAATAAAATCTCTATAGTCAATAAATTTTCCATATATACTTAAATCTATATAAATCAGAGCTCGGTAGCCTTATACCTGTGGTGTGCGAAACCCATCTACCAATAAGATTAAGGGTGCCACAAAATATGAAATATAATAAACAAAGTGATCCTCATTGCAATGCATTCAGAGTTAGGAAACAAAGGTCAGGAATACAGATTTAGAGTTTTATCAAATATTAATTATGCATTATTTAAAGATATTTATTTTCACTAAAAAAACAACATAGAATATAGCTACTTCTTCAACATAAATAAAAAAAATTGTACATATATTTTTCATTACGTATTGTTCAAACTTAATTATTAAAATTACAGATAAGTAACAAAATATAGGTATTTCTTCAATATAGTTAAATATTTTAATTCGAACCTTTCCCCCCTGCATCTCTCTATTTTATATCGCAACATCATGGGTATAATTTACGTCTTTATATTTCACACGATTCTGAATGTTGAGTTGAGTCTGCAAAGAAATTGTTAAGCAATTTCTTTGCTAAATCAAAATACTTGTTCATCTGAGAAAAGATTTGCTCACATAGATTTTTGAACCAAAATCAGATCCCATGCGATTTTCTCTTCGAACAATTAAATCTCTCTAGAAATGACATCCAGCGATTTGAAACAGCTGTCGATGGCCTGATGCATAGGTCAAAGATTATCTGTAATATACAAATTATTTTCTCACTAATTTTTCAAAAAAACAAAACAAAATGCGCAGGTATTCTAAGTAGCACATACAGTGCACAAGAGAAATAATGAATGAAAAAAAATGTGTTAGTTTTTTCACACACACACAGTGAGGGCTTCCAGAAATAAAGCAATCATAGTTGACGTCTAGCGTTTTACTTTGCAGCAATTTTATTGGAAAATATTGCACCCTTTTGGCAATCTTTTATTCTTTTAACAAGTGTTTGGCGCAGCTTGACCAAAGTTGGCCCTTGCGCCACTAAACCCCACATTCAATTCAATTCAATTGGCAATCTTTTAGCCCCCATGGCTACATTATTGGAAATTACAGGAACTTTTTTTTTCAATTTGGCTTGCGAGTTTCAGGTAAATTTTTGAAAAGAAAATCTCATTCTCGGCAGACACATGTACCAGCTTACATTCGAAATATCCGGTGAATGATAGAAAATCGGCTTCACATTAATGAAAATATTAATTTAATTCCTCGCATATCAAACACATATTTTAGATTTGTGACGAGTATTATTCGGGTTCTTCTACTAATTCTCTTGGAGAAAATATTCTTTAACTGTGATTTTCTTTTAAAACCACTTTCCGTACAGATGACTCAATTTTATGCAAATATTACAACTATTTAAGTATCTGACGTTGATTATGTGGGTTAATGGTTAAGCGTTGATTGTTAAGCGTGAAGCATAATTATTAGTCAAAGTGAACAGAGAATGAGTGGCCACGAGGCTTGAGATTAGAAGTCGACGTAGAATTCGCTAGGAAGGGAAGTAATCAACCTTGGAGCTGATCGAGCATTCAGGCTGCAAGAAGGATCATAGCAAGAAGCTACAATCCTAATAGGTACTTTTGATAATCTCTTTATTTGATTACGGGTTAGGGTTTCATGTTGCTCCCAGAGTTAAATTACAAAACTGCATAATTTGTAAAGTGCTGCAGATTGAATAAATGTAGATATATTTAATAAAAAAATTGTTTTATAATTCAAAACCTTCAAACTTCCAAATTTAGTAAATTAACAAACATCGATACGTATATTTTAAAACCCAAACCATACATTATTCATTTAATTCCTTTCAGAATCAATAATTGTAAGGTAATTGCAAAAAATGGATCCTAATTTAACTTTATGGTTCTTAAAATACTCGGAGGACCCCTGTTAGAGACATTGCTATCTCAATTTCTGACTCCCATCGATCGTTAATAGCACTTTTACAAACAAAGATTTAATTTCATTTTGCCCTCGATGCACATTAATACTCGCGGAGGTCGGTCTTCATAGCCCATTCCTAACGAGGCTGTTTTGGCATTCGTTTAGTGGAGAATGTAATTACTCCGTAATAGTCGAAGAGAATGTTTCCCCGAATGGTTATTAAGGCTGCTTGAGACAGATAAAAAGAAAAAAAAGAAAAAAGAACGACATTAATGACTTCCGACTATAGAACCAACTTGTCTTATTATCTTTCGTTATTTTTAGAACATAAATAGTTCGTATTTAGGAGAAAATATGCGATTCGTTCTGTCTATCTTGAAGAAAAGAATCTTCTCGCGTTCGGCTTTCTAATGCTTCTTAGAATGAAATTAGGGGCGCAGTTTGTTTGATTTTAAATAACCAAGTGATGTGATGATTTTGCAGTTAGAATGAAAAACTTTTATCTGTGCCAAGAATTTTAGTGTTAGAATGTTGAGGTTGTTAAAATGAATATTCATTTGAAACTATCTTGTTAAATTTATATATGCCAGCCTTATCAAAAAATCTCTGGTTATTTTTTTTAAAGGAAAAAGCCTTAAACTAATTTGAAAAATTGAAGTATACATTTAACGTTGATTATAATTTTTTCGTCATAAATTGATAACACAATTATTATTCCTTGTGAGTGAATGTTTATTAATATCGCAATATATATATATATAAAGCAACATCAGGGATATTGGTGATAGACGTCGCGTAATTCTGTACTTCGGTCAAGTAACGCGCCAGACACCACAAATGGCACCTCCTTCTCCACACAACCATACTATGACAAGTAAAGTTCTTTCAATCTCTACATATTTCATGTGAAGCAGCCTCTTTACATCCTGAATGGCACTAGGGCTCGAACTCATGATACGCAGGCCACGCGAGTCAATAACCATAACCCCTTGGGTACCGCGGCTGTCTTCGGAGGGAACTAGAGCTTTCTGTACATCAATGCCAGTACACCGCGGCGTACTGATGTTGACGAAACCCACCTGGAGATTTTGTGTAAAAAGGAGTAAAATGTAAAGGAGTTGGACATTAGTGCCTTTTCCATTAGTCACGCTATCACGTCAAGTTATGCGTCGCATAAACTTGACGTATAAGTTTAATTGCTGGGTGTCGCATAAGATGATTCAAGCATACTAGGACAGACGTGCTCAAGTCTGCACTAATCTACTCGAACATCAACGCAAGGATATCATTATGGGCCGAATCGTGACCTTGGATGAAAAGTGGATTTACTTCAACAACACAAGTTCAAAAGTAGGTTAGTCTTCTCCCAGTGAGTCTGTTGGTAGTGGAGCAATAGATAACGTTTTGTATGTGTTGGGATTGCCGCAGGTATTATCCACAAAGGGTATCTGGAAAAAGGTAAAACCATTGACGGCAAGGTGTAGACATTGATGATGCAGTCATTGTTAGTCATTGTTAACGCTGCTATCAAGACAAAACGTCGAAGGGATCTCCGGTACGCGGAGACCCTGTTCCATCAAAATAATGTAATACCATATGTATTTCCATCCACCGGCTGGACTCTGTACGAACTCAAATGGGATCTTTTACCACTTCTACCATTATGCCACGACTTCGCTTCATACTTTTAGACTCGCGGCCAATAAGCTTCTCTGCTGGAGGCTTTGAAAAACTGTCAAAACGTTAACAGGAAACCATAGATCGAATAGATAGATTGACCTGGGTATATAGCGATTACTAATCGCACTAAAGAGACTGTTTTCCTGTTACTCCACCGCCCTAAGTTTATTAAAAACTTCTTTGGCGAAAGACTTAAGTTGTGCAATCGGATGTTTGGTACTCATTAAATCTTTTAATGAGTATCAAACTTTCAATAAACTTTTAAATGAAGTTATGGCAACATTTATAATTTAATTAAATCAAAATTTTACTCATAGTATCTCTGTATGCGACTTTATAGCTATTACTATCGATGAATGCACTGATTCGATTTATCATCAGTGGTATCATAGGCGTTTAAGAATTGAAATTGTTTTATTACAATATTATTATTTTATTTATTACAACTTGCATATCCATTACATAGATTTTAAAAAATAGCGAATGATATACTCGTATATTACCGGAACTAATAACATTTTTATTCAAGGTAAACACAATTAAACTAATTACAAGAACAAAAAATGAGAATTTAGATCCCCCTTCCCCCCAAATGAATTTATTATTATTTTGTAAAAACTAGATCACATTGTATGCATTTGTGCAAAGCAATCATTATTTAAATAAAGATGTCAGAAAAATAGCACACAGAAATAGTTTTACTATTCTAAGATAAATTTAAGTCACGGGAGAATTTATTTTGGAAAAGAATGACACAACATTAAAGGGAAAGACTCGGTCGAAATTGGAGGAAAATAAATAAATAACAATAAGATAAAAATAAAGCAAACCAGCACGCCCCTTCGACGTGTTTCAATTTGTTCTTTAAACAAATTGCTGCTTGGATTTTTTTTTTAAATCTTCGTTGTTCGCATGATAGTGATTCTTTTGCTGATGACAAATGGGATTGTTAAATTACGTAAAGGTAAATATATATTGTTGCATTATTTAACAATTTATTCGTCTTTCAATTGATTCTTTTGGTGGAAAATTGAACTGGGGTTTTCTTTTGTTCTAAAGAATCTGCGTGGGTGCAACCGTTCGAACTATAACTAGTAAATGGAATTCTCTTTTTTTTTTGGAATGTAGAATAACATCATTGTTTTCTTTAGCAGGATGTGAATTGATCTGTTAATAGAAAAATGTTCATTTATTAAAGTTTTTTAGCATTTATGCATAGATAAGACGTTCCAGAAGTTTTGAAAAAAGGACAAAAGTTTTGAAAATTACAGTTATTTATGTTCGACTAAAATTTGGTAAATTAAGCGCAAGCATTTCATAGTGTTGAATATTTCTCTTACATAAGAAAAACATTTCTAATCCTTTTTAACTGGAAAAAATTACAATTTTCAGGTTGTACTATTTTAATAAATGACACTGAAAGAAAGTATCATTAATATTTGTTGTTTGACATTTTGAGAAAACTATTGAAAGTTCTAGAACTTTTAAACAGATTATAATCGAATGTTTGGTTATTTTCCCCCGGAAAAAGTTACAGATAGAGAATGAAAAATTAGAATAAACTTACCACTATAAAAAGATGGATTATTAAAAAAAATGGCTTATTATTAAATAAATAGTAAAGTAACTTCAGTTGTAAGAAGATAAATAGTATAGTTTGAATACTATTTCTGAAATATTCTGCATAACCTTTAAATTTTCGCGAAAAGATACTATAAATATACAATACCATTTTATTGCAAAACGGAGCACCCGAGACTACGAGTTCGTAAATTATATTAAAAACTTCCTAAAACCTTAGAATATGATGAGATAGCTTTTAACACAAAGAAATGGTTGATATATTGGTGTATTACATTTTAATGGGCGCCATGTTGATCGCCGCCGTTTCAAACTCGGCGAAGCAGATGGTTGCCACTAGCATTCTTCTAAAATTAAGTTTTGATGACGATTATAAGTGCTTAACATTCGTGTATGACAATTATCTGAAAAATATTATAGACGATTTCTAACAACAAACTTTAAAATCTTCTGCTTTGTTTGAGTCGCATTAGACGATTTAAAAATTTTATATCAGATCTTATGGCATTAAAAAAAGACAGTTCGAAATGGTTTCGAATTTTCACTCCTACCTGTATATCGCAACATTTTTTGTAAGAGTGTAAGATAACTGGAAACGGCGATTGTAAAACCGATTTCAGGGTGAGCTGGTTAATTTAAATTTTTTTCTTTCACTACAGTAGAGTATTTTCAAACATCAAATGAAAATTTTACTTCCACTTGCTTCTATTTAAGTGATTCTATAGTTCTATTTAAGTGATGCCATTGTAGTAACGTAAGAGCTTTTATTATTTATAATTTATTATTAAATATTTGATTACAAGGTAGATAAAATAAATTGATTTTAAAATAAGTTTGCATCTTCACATGTATTCTGTTATTCATTAGCAGTTACTCAAATCTATTGATTTGCGTATTTTTTTACGTTTTTAAGTTTAAGTATAAATAAAAACTAAAAAAGTCGGATCGTGTTTCTTCTGCTGGGGCTCTGAACTCACTTTTCGAATATTTCAATATATTTCAAACTGAAAATTTACTCACTCTCATCCTGGAAGTGGTAGCTACCATGAAATCCTTTCCTGTGGATTACAAGGTTGGTCTTGAAAATGATCTCTGCGTGAGGATTCATGAAGAGCATGGAGGCCGGGATATCATCTCCGCAATATCTACCCACCAAGAACTTATTGCCAATTATCGTAATCGTAGAGATGTCGATGTAATCTGTCAAGCATCTAGAATAGAGAATAGGAGATTTAGTTCTGCTCTGAAATATACATGTTACAATTATCTCCTTCCATGCTTATGAGTCTATCATGAGTATTATGTCTCTTAACATGTAATTTAAGTTGATTTAAAATTGGCGAACAGAGAACAGATATTTAAAAATTGTTGCTACTTTCTTTCATTAATTTCGCACAATAGAGGGAGTTTTGAAAGAGAGGGACTTTTTTCCGAACGTCCGTCAAGTCAAAAATATGGCATTTTTAAGTTGGTATAACATTATTCTATTTTCTCCATTATGCCCTGCGAGATCAACGAAGTACGGTTAGGCTTCACGTGCTACATCCCATAAGTATCAATCCAAATATTGACTTTTTGTAAATCAAGACTTGAAGGCCACTACTTTGATAAGTTTGATACATTTTAGTATTTATTCCCCCTCTCCATTTTTTTCATTGTTCCCTAAATCAGACATGTTTCAGATTTCAGAAAGAGTATCACATTAAGTACTGATTAATTATTGATATACCAATTAAATTTTTTAAAGAACTTAATGGTAGGGAAACAGAATGGGAGACTCCCTCACCCGATATGTTCTGCCTCGAAATTGAGGTAGAACGGTTTAAATTCGTATTGTAACTTCTAAAGTGCGCAAAAGCTGTGTTCAAACGATATACATGATCTAATACCTCCCCCTCCCCCTTGCCATGATGAATTTCTTGGGCTTTAATCTGATATTTCCGTGGATTGGGAAGGATAAATAAACAAGTAATATCTTTATAAAATTTTATACACGATCCTATGACCGGTTATTTCACTGAAGCAATTTATTTCATAGGTATTCCATTATCAAAGCCCATTATTAAACTATTTCCCCAGTAAAAAAATGCGATTTGAATATTATCTAGTTTGAAAAGGAAACAATTTTTTCAATGGTATTAAAAGGGAAAATAGGTAAGTTAAAATATGTGTTATCTTTTATTTATTATAAATTAATTTTAATTGATTTGACATCGTCCTAACATAAATCCAAAGTAGATCCAAATATAACTGATAAATTACTACTAATAATACTACAATTAAAGAGCAAATGGATTGCACCAAACTTCAACCCAAAAATTATTAATTATGAGTAATGAACAACACACATCCAAGTTGATTCCTCTGGTACATAAAATGGGAGTTAGCATTGAAAAGCAGCAAAAAGTTCCTTCATTAATTAATTGTACATGACATTAAATCAATTCCTCCATTAGCTTCGTTTCCACGTGTAGATGATCCTTAAATAAGAGTAACATATCTGTATATGAACACATGCTTGTCTTTTTAGAAAAAAATTGGTTGTGAAAGGTATGGTTCAAGCAATTAAATCTAACTGCATTTTTTGTTTCGTTAAGAAAAAAAAAGGGGGAAGGAATCATTAATGTTTGTAGAACATCGATATAGAAAGAGAAGTGTTTCACATAAAATGCATAATTAGGAAGTATTTATTATCCGGTGATAAAGTTTCATGTTAAAAAAATTTTTAAATGTGCATGTTTAATTCTCATTTGTTAATGTGATCCTTTAATTTATTTAGTTTAGACATCACACAGCTCTATTTGATCCCCAAAATAACCAGTTAGAAAGAATGTAGATGATCATTTGCCTTTTTAAATTCCTACTATTTTAGCTCAGATTTTCTATATATTTATTTATCTTGGTGGAATTTTCAATCGTTAATAAAATACATTTTAAAACGTTCAATTGAGCTGAAATTTTATACACATTATTTTAGATGGCAATACAGTAATTTAATTATAATTTATCAAAATTAATTGATTAAAACTAATTATTCAAAGAATTACAAATACAGCCACGTTGACATCATTTTTGGCGACTTGTGTCAAAACTTTAAAAGGGTTTTCTCCTCACATTTTAAAGCGGTTATTTGAGCTGAAATTTTCTATACTCTATTGTTTTGGGTTTAAATACGATAATTTAATTATAATTAATTAAAACTAATTGACTAAAACTAATTAATTAAAGAATTACAGATACAGCCACGATGGTATCATGTTTAGCGACTTGGATGAAAACATTAAAATATTTTTTTTCTCACGTTTTAAAGCATTCAATTGAACTGAAATTTTATTATCACGGATTGTTTCGGATGACGATACGATACTTTAATGATAATGAATAAAAATTAATTAACACTTAATGTTGTGGTTCTGTAACTTTTTTAATAAACAGTATCTAAAATAATATTTTTCTTTGTTGATCTAAGTGGGAATATACTTAATTTTTTTTTATATTACTTGAGAGAGATAATTCCTGAAAACATTTAACTGTCAAAATGTGTTGACAGCTCTAGAAGTTCACATCCAGTAATAATAAATTAATGAACCCCTAGGAAAAGTTCCTTTATTTTTTAAAGCCAATTAGTGAAAAATGTTGATGCTTCGTAAAAACTGAAATTTTTAGAATAATCCTGATACTCCTCAGCGTGGCAAATATATTGATCAACAAGGCTTTGAATGCATATTTGTTAAAGCCATACACGTACCTAATTTTTTTTTTTTTTTTTTTTTTTTGCAACGGTTACCGAAATGTCTTTGATTTTAGCTTAAATAATTTAAAGCTCAAGTTTGTAACTGTTCTTATAATATCTGTAACTGACTGTGTGTGTGTGTGTGCCTGCAGCCGTAGATAGCCTAGTAGTTAGACATCGGACTCCGGACCGGTGGGCCTGGATTCGATGCCCTATCCCACCAAATATCCTCCGAGTATACTCCTTGTTCGTTAAATCAGTGGGTCCGAATGTCCAGTGGTCGGTCGCAGCAGAAGCCTCGGGTGTAGGGTGCTGGAGAATATTTCCTTCCCCTTTAGCCCATACGTAAATTGTGGATAGCTGGTGTCGCCATCTATCGTGTAGAAATCCAACCTGTCTCAGGCTAGGCAACTTTCCTTTCCTTCGGGAAAAACACAACTGCAATTGACTGTGGCTATCAGCAGAAGCGACTCCTAGAGGCCACCGATCTTCAGTAATAGCCATGTGAGGAAAGAATGTCATCACTATCAAAAACCATCAATGTTCTCTGCCCGTTCTTTTTGTTAACAATATGCGTTGTCTTTGTGCAACCTAATTTGAATTGTGGAACGCCATGCGATAGAAATGAAACTTCTTTGGTGACGTTGGAACATTGATTATTTACCCTAAAATTCCAAATTGACTGAGTACATGTCTCAATCGCCTAATTTGCGTGAAAGGTATTCGTGGCTAAAGGTATCTTTCTGATATGAAATCCAAAGTAGAAAGAAGTCCTGGAATTTCTGAATATAAAAAACCATTATATTTTGATAAATTTGGTATACTTTTCCTATTTAAACTTTGTCGGGAATTGTAGCATGATTTAATGTGTCTTCTAAATTATATTTCCGGTAAAATATTTTGTAAAATATTTTTGTGGTCAGCAACAGAAAGTTTCAAATCATCTCTAAACCAGAATCTATCATAAAATGAACGATTATCAACGAATCGCTTTTGAAAATCTTCGTGAGCATTTTTGTGGGAATCATAGTCTTTGTAGCGTAAGATAGAATTTAATATTGACTTACTTGCATCAGTTTCAAAACACACTAGACTTGTTGAGGGCTCTGTAGTTAATGGCACAGGGTGGTTCACTAAGTCCGTATTAATTTGTGCTATTATTATAGGAGTCTCAATAGCAATCCCATCCCTTAAACTGAGCATAGAGAGAGAATTTTGCAGTGTTTTTTTTCCGTGCTCGATATTCTATAATGTACTCGGATAGAGATTTAGCAGTAGCACTTAATAAATTTGCAATATTTTTCTGTTTTATTTTTTCCCCTTACTTTCTTGACTGGACTTGCTGCTAATTTTTTCTTTCCTTCACGAAACTCTTTTCCTATTTGTGCATTTGATTTAAGCATTCTGACTAGAATTAATAAAATAATTCAACACAAAAAAAGTCAAAAGCAAATTAACCGCCGAAAACATCGCAATGTAGAAAATAATCTAAGAAAATATTTTAAAAAAGAACGCTTTTGCTGCGATAGGTATTTTGTCTACACCGTAATGTCACTGCATCTCATACAACCGTTGATATATGTTCCCGGATCTGGGGGAAAAGGACCACTCAACAGGAAGATGGGAAAGTGGACCAGTTGCAGAAGTGAGCAATCATCCAACTTTTTCACGGATATGACGCAATCCACGTGGTATCCCGGCTCCCCCTTTTCCTCCCAACTCACTATCCTGTCATCATGGTGACGATTCGGGGGGATAGGGGGAGAGACTACTTCCGTTCGCTTTTTCACTGTTACGCTAAAGTGGGAAAAATTTCTCATTCATTCTCGAGCGAAAAAAAGTTTCACTTCAAAAACGTTACACTATTCCTGAATACCGACCCCGAATTTACAGTTTTTAATCATTAACATCCAACTCTATACATACTTAATATAAGACGATAGTTAAGAGATGAACATGTCTTAAATATTATATTCTTAAATACATAGTCTTATCATTCAATGAAAATAACATTACACAATTTTATTTGCATATCTCGATAGTATAAATATTGTGTTTTCATTACCTGAAATTGGACTCAAATAGTGAAGGCTATTAACAGTACACATTGGCCATATTTGTAGCTATTCAGGTACTGAGAGAGGAATTCTAATCGTATAATATTATTCCTGGAATTTTAAATGGGCTCGTGTAAGCTTTTTTTAAGAAAGTCACCTAATCATTACATTTTCTGGACTAAAATAACAAAATATTATTTTTAACTATTTGTTCGGAAGATTCAAACGGATATTTAAAAATAGCCATTTATACATAGGGTCTATCATTAAAATAATTTGTTAATATAATTTTTTTTAAAAAAAAACCTTCTAAAAACAAATTTACTTAAAATGGAATATACTTATCTCTTGGTGTTTTCTATACGTCATACCCGCAATTCTCAAACTGTGGGACGCGAGTACTAGGAGGTGTGATTACCCTACATGGGGGCAGAAGCATATCAAAAAGTCGAAAATAAAAGGGTTTTTTTTAAAAAAAAGTTATTATTTAAAAGAAAAATTTATTTAAAATATCTATTACTTAAAAAGTAACGCATGCGTTACTTTTGTATGGTGCATAATTAATGTCGTATTGTAGCTTTAGCCTCAAAGGACATTCTTATTACATTCAATTCCTTGGGCGCGATGAAAATTATGATTGAAAATTGGGTCGCAAATGCTGAAAGTTCGAGAAGCACTGCGTCATACCAAGCATTAATTGTGGCTGTTTGCTACGTTTCCAGCGATTCTTACTCTTCAGATTTACAATCTCGTGCATTAGGGCTCCTCCAATCATAAACAGATTATGGGTTCGTATGAAATCGATTACTCCGTCTTGGTTTATCCTCAAATTTAAGGTATCCGACTACGTTCAGAACCGTGACTTTAAAAAAGTGCATAAATGCATAATTTTCATGATGTTTAGTGTCACTCAGAATATAATACATGCGTAAATTGTTTTAAGGATATTTTGACAAAAAAATACAATTTAAATATAATATTTTTGCAAAATATTAACTTAGAATTATCTTTTTTCAAAAATTTTCTCCTTTTGTGAAAAATGCTTCTATTATAATAATATTTTACCTGTATATAACTCAGACCTCTCTACAGAGGTTCAACTAATTGTTTTTGAAAAATTCACATTATTTTCAAAGTTACCACCCATTGAAATAATTATTGGCGTTTTTTTCTTAAAATTGCTCCTTTCTGTTTTCGTAAAATATACGGCTAAAACCACTTCTAAGCCATATATTTCAAAAATTCTAGTTCAGCCTCTGTACAGAGATTGGAGCTATATACAGGCAAAATATTATTATAATAGAAGCATTTTTCACAAAAGGAGAACATTTTGAAAAAAGATTACTCTAAGTTAACTTTTTGCCAAAATATTGTATTTAAATCATTTTTTTTTGTCAAAATGTCCTTAAAACAATTTTATACATGTATTCTAATATAAGTGACCCTAAATATCATGAAAATTATCCATTTTTGCGCTTTTGGAAAATCATGGTTCCAAACGTAGTCGGATATACCTTTAAGTAACCTTTTTCATAAGAATAAAAGAATGCTGAGAACGCTCTGAAGATTCTTGAAGGCTTGAAGAATTAATAAGCTCACAAAAAAATCTAGTTCTAAAGATACAGTAACCCCACTGTTGAATGATATCGAGTGATGAATAATAAATTCAATTAAGGGATTTCTCTCACCCTTTAACGAAAGGCGCCTCCAGATCAAATTCATGGAATGTGAGCTTTAGAGTCTCATGCTCCTTACCCTGAAAGTTGTAAACGCATTCCAGAGACTCTGTATAGTTGGAGGGAAACAGAGGCGATGAAAAGTTACCCATTGGACTTTGCTGACTGTGGAACTGGAAAATACATTTCCCTGGAAGAAAAAAACATATCTGTTATTTATAAATACAATTCGAGTAATTGACGGTTTAGTGGACAAAATTAACACATAATGAAAATGTTTGTAGACTAAGGATAAATCACAATTGTAGAATTAATGAAATTTTTTTTTACCATATAATGATTAGCATTACATTTCTTCTATACATTTCATGTAAGAGTTCACAAGGGATTTTGTACAGTGTATTAAGGGATACATCATCATTACATGAAAACAGTCTTATGAAAGAATTGTAATGATTTATATATTGAGAATAATAATAGAGGGGATAATGCGGCGAAACACTTTTCTAAGACCAGAGATAAAATATCGCTAGAATTGCATTTATTTGATCTCATTGAAAAGACACAGAGAGGTGTAAGTGTATGAGGTGATGAAAGAGTCATAAACAGAGATAAACAGCTAACAACATACCCACTGTAATTATGTGCATTTATAACATTTGTGCTAAAATCTGATTAACAATTACTATACGTAATTTATTAATATATATATATATATATATATATATATATATATATATATATATATATATATATATACGGTTTAACCATATAAACTACGTATTCTGCATAAAGTATCCGATATTAAATCATTAAATACATTTCTATATATTCAGTTATAACAATTTAACATTAACCACCTTCAAAATAACGAATGTCCTTTGATTGCCAATGTATCTTCCTCCACTGGTATGAGCCTTCGAATACCTCTTTTATGACGTTGCGCAGCTGATCTGACGCATTCTTAAATTAAATCTAACCCAGTGCTTTTCTCAAACTTTCAATATAAGTGACCCACTATTCAATCATCATTTTCAGCGCGCCCGACTCTATACAATAACAATGTATTGAGTTCAATAATACTATACTTTGACACCAAACCTCCAATACGACCATAACCTCTGATATGCCACCGACGTGTATAAACGTCTCACTCAGCCACGGTGTTAATTTTCTGGACGTATATATACGTCTTTCCGAAGTACGATCGTTTTTGTGCACTATTGTCCATAAAATTATTCCGAAGGCCTTGGTTTGCAATAAAAGAACCTTGACAGTGTTAGCGAAAGATTTACTTATTTCAAAGGATTTGCTTATTTATTCCCTTTCTCCTTCCCCTACCCCTAAAAAAACATCAAAATATGCTCGTCTACAGGGAAAACGGGGGCACTGGGGAGCGAATTGCGTACCTTTTAACCGGCAGTTAAGAAATTTATTATAAACCGTATGAATGATCAGGATAAGTGTTAATACAAACCCATGGGGTCACTGATAATTATCCAACTTGTTCTTAACGTTAAATTAATAATAAAGTATACATTGTACAGTACTGATACATTTATAAGTGTATTATATCAGTGCAATTGTGTGTTCTATATTTTATTAGCTATGGCATCTTCTACATATAATCAAAATGGAAATTCTAGACAGTAGCGAGGTTTACATATTTTGTTAAAAACAAAGATGCGAGATGGTGCTCACACACATAACACTTCTTCAGTCATTGGCTGTATGCTGAATACTAACTATTGTGAGCACTTTTCAAAAGTAAGTTTCGTCTTTTTTTGCACACGCAAAATTTATAATCACAAATAATTAACATCATTACATCCAGTAGATAAAAAATTAAGACTTCTATGAGTATCGAAATACTGTTTATTTAAGGCATGCGACTTTTTTTGTGAAAAATGCTTCTATTATAATAATATATAGCTCAGACCTCTCTACAGAGGCTCAACTAGAATTTTTGAAATATATAACTTAGAAGTGGATTTATATACATATTTTACGACAACAGAGGGGAGAAATTTTAAGAAAAAAAAACGCCGATAATTATTTCAATGGGTGGTAACTCTGAAAATAATAGGAATTTTTCATAATTCCTAGTTGAGACTCTCTGGAGAAGTGTTTACTTTATCTAAGCCAGTGCTCCTCAAACTTTCAATACTGGCGCCCCCCTTTTCGATCACAATTTTTTTCGCGACTCCCTTATATATTAATAATGTACCGAAAGCAATAATAATGCACTTAGACGCTAAAGCTACAATACGCGATCTTAATTATAAACTATACAAATCAATAACATAAGTATTAAATTTTGTATACGTTACTTTTAAGCAAAAAAAAATTAAGTAATAGGATAATTATTATGTTATTTATCCTTTCTTTAATTTTTAAATTGAACATATTGCAAAATGCGGTAGCTTCTTAGAAGACAAAATATAGATATCTGCTAAATATAGAAAAGAACTCAGTGGGTCAATTTCTAATCATATATATATATATATATATATATATATATATATATATATATATATATATATATATATATATATATATAAGCATTCCTTTGAAAAATTTTCTCTGTAAATCAAGCCCATGGAAGTCGCTAATACTTATTAAACTTGTTCTTAATTTATCATTAATTAATTAGTTATAAAATACTCTGTGCAGCTCTGATACATTAAAAGTATACCGGCTGAAGTGCCCGCTCTTTGCACGCGTTCATTTATAAGAAAATAAAACATTATTGATATAATAGCTGAATTGTAAGGGAAGCAAAGCCAAGTGCTCAACAATGTTTACAAAAACGTAAAATGATTTTTTTAAATTGGTTGCTCAAATTATAATTAGTTTTAAGCGAATTGTAATTTTAAGCCTCACAGAATTAGCATTTATAATTGATGTTAAACAGTAGCGCACACAGGAATTTTTCAAGGGGGGTCCGGGGTCGAAAGTTTACCAATCTTGTATCACGTTCCTTTTGATTTTGTCAATTTTCGGGAACAAAACACTGTAAAAAACTTATTCTTGAATAAATAATTAGCATTAATTAATAAAATTAATCATTAATTACAAATACTTAATTAAATTTTGCGTACTATAAACTTAGAATTATAATCAATCGGAAAAAAATCAAGGGCTTTGGGGGGATTCGGACCCCCTCCCCTTGTGTGCGCCACTGATGTTAAATAATGATCAATAATATAAAATATCGATGAAGAATAATTGTATTATTTTTAATATTTAAAGCGAAAAGACTTCAACATATTTTAACCCGGGAGCAGTCGTGCACTCGATACGGTCGGGGTTATTGAGTCACCCCAATCCTTTTTTTTTATAATTATTTTATTGTACGCGATAAAAATCATGATTCCAGTGAATAATTTAACTAAGAGAAAGTTTACTTACCTACTTTCAAGGACTTTTCAATTTTTCTTTGGTAATAAATAAACAGTTTTGCCAGAATTAACGATTTCGTAATTTGTGTGTCCCGCGCTACCACTTCCGGGTAAAAAGTATATTCTTTATGATAATATGTATGTTACTGCCAAAAAAATTGTGTGAAACGTTTTTCGTTATACTTTATACATTGAGAATATTTATAAAAATATGTCTTGGCCAAGTAATCCTTCATGTGCTTGTGTGTGTGTGCTCTCCGAGGTTTTCCAAATATCATAAAACTCTTTTGCATGGAAAAAAGCGCAACAGAGAACATATAAGAGAGGGGTCATAACTAACTGTACCAATAACTTAGAAGGTCAAACAGATTACAGCTATAATGTGCAGTATTTCAAAAATAATGACAGTGATGAATTTTTTATGTTCCTAAATTTTTTCGATTCTGGGTCTGGGATCTGTTTTTTCTCTGAAAGAGTAGTATGTTAGATTTTAAAAAAAAGCGTAATAAAAAAAATCTCTCATGAGATTACAGCAAATCAAATAAAAGTTTTTTTATTTGGCTTTATGCGCTTTTTTAAACTCACGGTTCCGAACGTTGTCGGATACCTTAACTGGTACTCATTGCTCCCTTGCTCGTATCGTGTCAAGTGATTGAAGGCGATTTCCGTTCTGGCAATCTAGTGATCCAGGATCAAGTTTCTCAGCACTTATCTTGCAGACGTATTTTGATAACCCAGTACACCATGCAGCTCCTAACACTATATCTGCACTCTTAGCAGTGTTGATCACCTTCAAGAATGTGCAAAGACAACCACTTTGACAGTCGTCCTCTTACATACTCTGCCTTCCGTCACTGAACATGCCACACCAGCAAATAACCTTTTGACGAGACATGTCTAATTATCCATATATCATTTGTAGGCAGTCATGAACGACCGGATAATTCTTTAAGACCCAACCCGCACGTTTTTGGTAAAACATGATACATTCTAGGGGGCACACACACACAGTGAAAAGATTTTTCCTTAATTTTTTCAGTGTCTTTGAGGTTAGTATAATTTTAATAACGAGAGATGAATGTAATATTTAGGAATTTAATATTTCAGATCTTAAAAGGATAAGAATGTCTAACTCGTAAAATCATGCGAGCTGGGTTCTAAATGGATAGCAGCACGTACTTCATTTGGCAACCACGTCCGTCTGTAATCGTGATTTGTTCTTGAATAACCTCGAACACGCCAGTTTACTGTTGCCCTCTATTCTTTGGTGATCAGCGCATGGACCATTCCACTTATACTGATATTCTTTCTGCCCTTTAAACTAGCAATGAATGTGGCTTTCTTCCGAGGATTATTTTCCCACCCTGTGTAATATTTTTTTCTTTAAAAAATAATGAAACTTGCTTGTCTCTTGTACTTGTATGTAAAAAAAGCACACACGTGCATTTGAATTACTTACATATGTGCCCAAACCCTGTCTCACGGGCTTTATTTGTCTATTTACCAAATATTATGATCACATAATTTATGATCGCACCCCATTGTATATACTCCAAATGCATAACAAGACCTTTAATAAAGTAAAAGCTTTTAAACTTATTTTTTATAAATACTTCATTAGTTTTTATTGCCTTCTTTCAATGCATTTTAAAACAACCTTTTCCACGAACTTAACCAGAATTATACTAATCAATTTACTAAGCTGCATGTGTAACTGAAACGAAACAAAAACAACTGATTACTATTATCAGCATTTTATGACCATGCAATTAACTTAAGCTGCCAAGGGATTAACATTAAATCGTTTAATTGAACAAACGCCAGTATTGTACTCAAGTAGGAAATCCCTTTTAGTTAAGATAATTGTTGCCTTGTAATCAGCGCCTTTGAAAACTGGTTTCTCTCCCAATCTCTCTCACCGGAATAGGAAGCGAAGCACGTTCGAAAGATGGTACAGAAAAAGAAATGGTTTTCCCGCGGAACTAGAGAAGTACTTTCTCTTCCCGAAAGAAGTTCTAATGAGGGAATCGAAGCATTCTCTGATGGTAGGACATAAAAAGAACTCATTTCGCTTTGTGAAATCGACCTACAAGGATACATTCCTTACAGTTCCACTGAGACATTACCTTACGAGTCTTTATTAGAATGGAAAATGTTCTTTTTCTACTTCCCGGGGAAATCGTTACTGCAGCAACAGGAAAGGAAGAGTACTTCCAAGTCTTGTTTAAAGTCTTCAATTGTCTCTTTTTAAAAACTTAGGTGCACGGGGAATTTCGGGATTAAAAATCGAATTGAATGATTATATTTTTGTATGCAAGTAAAATATTTTTGATAATCTTTTCTATAAGTTAAATATACAGCATTTGTTTAAATAAAGCCTTTATCTACCGACGGTACTTATAAGTACCACTCACTTTAAAATTACATAGAATAACCATTTTTACGAATACTCTGGCAACACTTAGCAGGAATATTCTGTTGAATCCACTCTTTCAAGGTATATTACAGCACGGGTTCTATGATGAGTAATTTAGCGGTGAAGGTGAATAGTTTTATAGCAGAAATTGCGTTTTCAGTGGATTGCGAAGATAGTCATTTTTGTTCTGACGAAGTAGTTAAAGTCAAAAGTTAAATGTCCTATTTTTTTTTGTACGTTAATGAATATCTAAAAAACGATTTGACTATTTATTTTAAGTGAACAGGGTATATAACAGGGTATATATCTTTAATTAATAAATTAGCTCTAACGGATTAAATTTCCCAAAGTCGAGTATTTTTTTTATGTATATCCATTAATTTACAATGCAGGGAGTAAAAAAAAATATCGCGTAAAAAAATCTGCAGTAAAACATAATACGGTAGTTAAAGGGTTAAACTACTGTTCATTTGCTTGCCGGTATTCTATTAGATTCAGTTAGAGAAACATTGGATTATTTGTAAAACTTAACCATCTTAAATTTAACGAAGTTAATCGTAAATAGGTTAATATATTATAAGTACTGAAAACAGTGATTTTTATATTGTGCCGCTCTCTGGAACAATATGTGTAATAATACCGTGAACTTCAGCGATAGGTGGGACTGAGTGATAACCGAGTAAGTCGGGGTATAATTTCGAGAGCCACAGAGACGAGAAAAAGTAATAATTTATAAACAAGAAATTAAAATATGTTAGGTAACACAAATAAAAAATCACAAACCGAAGCTAGGGAATTTCATAAAATCTAACGAAGCAGCAGTCTGGCGGCTCAAAGGCTTTTCATTCTCTAGCAAAATTTCTTCGTAGCATATTCACGATTCTTTTACTCCTTGTATTGTTGAAAAAATACGTTCCTAATTGGCTATATATTTTCTAAAATTTGTAACCTTTTTGAATTAAACATATGCCTACTAGCGAATTCCTAACATTCATTTAATCTTCCAGTTGAACTGGGTCTAAAGATGAAAGTTCTTATTGTTTTTCTGTTGCTCGTGCATTTCTATGAGCTTATCAGTTGTCAGCTTCTGATTGTAGGAATCCAGCAGTTCTTTAAGGTCATCAATATCCTCTTCTAAATTTATTTGCCTGGCAAGTTGGTTAGTCAAGTTGGGTACCGCTTATTCAAAAGACGAATCGACGGGATTTGAAAATCGCGTTACTCTAGTGCTTCTCAAACTTTCAATACTGGCGCCCCCTTTTTCAATTACAATTTTTATCGCGCCCGCCTAATACATTAATAATGTACTGAATGCAATAGTAATAAATCTACAATACGCGATTTTAATTATAAATCGTACAAATTAATAACATAAGTATTAAATTTTGTATACGTTACTTTTAAGCAAAAAAATTAAGTAATAGGATAACTATTATATTATTTTTCCTTTCTCTAATTTTTAAACTGGACACATTACAAAATGCGGTGGCTGCTTAGAAGACAAAATATAGATATCAGCTAAATATAGAAAAATAACTTAGAAGATCAATTTCTAATGATAAGTATTCCTTATAAAAACTTTGCTTTGCAAGACAAGCCCATGGAAGTCGTTAATACTTATTAAACTTGTTCTTAATTTAGTATTAATTAATTAGTTATAAAATACTCTGTGCAGCACTGATACATTAAAGGTATACCGGCCGAAGTGCCCTCTCTTTGCACGAGTTCATTTACAAGAAAATAAAACATTATTGATATAATAGCTGAATTGTAAGGAGAGTAAAGCCAAGTGCGCGACAATGTTTACAAAAATGTAAAATGATTTTTCTTAAAATGATTGCTCAAATTATAATTAGTCTTAAGCAAATTGTAATTTTAAGCCTCACCGAAAAAGCATTTTTACTTGTTGTTAAATAAGGAACACAGTAATATACAATTCCGTAGAAGAATAATTTTTTTAAATATATATGTCAAAAGACTTCAACATGTTTTAACCCAGGAGCAGGCGCGCACTCGATACGATCGAGCGGGTTAATTGAGTCACCTCAATCCTTTTTTTATAATTATGTTATTGTACACGATACAAATCGTTATTCCAGTGAATAATTCAATTAAGAGAAAGTAAACTTACCTACTTTCAAGGACTTTTCAATTTTTCTTTGTTATCAAATAAAAAGTTTTGCCAGAATGAACGATTTCGTGATCTCTGTGTCCCGCGCGACCACTTCCCGGAAAAAGGGTATTATGATAATATGTATGTTACTGCTAAAAATTGTGTAAAATGTTTTTCGTTATACTTTATATGTTTGAGAATACTCATAAAAATATGTCTTGGCCAAGTAATCCTTCAAAGTGCTCTCTGTGGTTTTCCAAATATCATAAAACTCTTTTGCATGGAAAAAAGCGCAACAAAGAAATACATTACTTACAAATTCCCTAAATGAGAAACAAACACATAAGAGAGGGATCATAACTAACTGTACCAATAACTTAAAAGGTCAAACAGATTATCAGCAAAGACAAATTACAGCTATAATGTGCAGTATTTCAAAAATAATCACTGTGATGAATTTTTTATGTTCCTAAATTTTTTCGATTCAGGGTCTGGGATCTGTTTTTCTCTGAAAGAGTAGAAAAAATCTCTCTCTCTCATCATGGGATTACAGGAAATCAAATAAAAGTTCTTTATTTGGTTATAGGATCAAAGATAGCTAATTAGGTATTGAAGAAGTTTTTATTTTTGATGACTTAATATCGCGCGCGCCTATAAATTACATTAGAGTAAAAGCGCATTTTTCATTATGTCTGAAAGTATTTTGTTTTAATCCATTCCAGTAAATTAATTAATTTAAAAATCTTTTATTTTCGATATGCTCGTGCCCCACAGTTTGAGAAACACTGCGTTACTCTGTATTTACGTAAGTCATTAGCGTAATTTGAGGTGTTACTGTATTCTCAATCAGCTTGTTCACTCTTTACTAACAAAAAAAAAGTTTTCCCGATTATTTCACAACAACCGCCAAGAAATAATTTTTTTAGCAAGTTTTAACATCACCCAGGTTTTTCCTGGTCATGGCAATTTTAAAACGTTCCTCAACAGATTTAACCTTTGCCCAAGGTCTTTTAAGGCATGGTCCAACTGGGTTTGTGACGAGGGTGTCAGCCTGGGCAGAGAGCTTTATCTCATTTGTGATTCGGTCTCAATAAGATTATAATCCGAATAATTTTAATCGTAACAGTTTATCTCCCGACATACTCTCTGGAAAACTGGGAGCTTAGAACCATATGGGAACTTGGCAAGGCTATATTTATTGTACCACAAGTACTACTTTCTTGACTAGGCCTACTCTTAACACCATACACCAACATTAATCGTTTAGTCGACAGGGGGTGTAATGATCACCGTCACACAGCTGTAAATCGGCTTCTTTCTGTGGATATGCTCACCCCGTTCAATGAACACCTGCACCCTTAAAATATTGCGTGGTCTTATCTTGGGTGTCACCGCGGCAACCTTTGACGCCATGAGCCCCCCTTCCTATTCCGCCCACGAACCGGATATAACTCGAGTCTAAAAGCGCGGACCGCTATCATCGGGGGACCCTAGTGAGGACAGAGTGATGAGACGGCTGGGAAACTTACGCTGAGACTGGGAGTGATCTCCGCGTTCACAAACAACATCATTTGAACTCTAATGAGCTCAACAATATGTTTAATAACTTCAATGAATATACTGTAATTAACCCTTCGACGGTTTGGGAAATGGGCAGTTTTCGTGAACTTAATTCGTTCAATATTACGAGTAATTAGTAGTCAAAGATGTCAGCTGTTTTTCCTCACCGTTCTTCCAAAAATATCACCCTTTCCTGGCGATGCCATAGATAGATCGCCTCGCGCGTTTTAAAAATTTCTTAAAGTATATTTATGGTAAATAAAACAGTTATTACGAACTTTAAAATAATTAATAAATGATAATTACTAAAGAGTAAATTATAAATGACTATAATCAATTACATAAATAATAATGGTTAATTATAAATATAAAAAAATATTAAATTGAAAGAAGATTAAATAAGTCTGATACGTGTTGAATCGTCTTCTGAGCTTGATATACTGTCAACAAAGTATTCAACAGACTCAAAACTTGATGAGCTTTCTGTATCGCAATCATAATCATCATCAAAATAATCTAACTTTCGCTTGTAAGTCATTTTATTTCACAGACACCCTAAAAAACGTGCCCAAATACGCATAAAAAGAGCAAGGTGAAATAAAAAAAAAATCCCCCTTCATTATGAAAAGAAATTGATGGAACCCATACTGCCATCTGTAGCCAGCAAAACTAACTAAATTTCACGAGTAGGATTCGTTTGTAACATAATCAATGCACAATAATAATGGCCAAGGAGCTCAACTCGTCAGCGCGCATCAGGGAAAAATTTTACTACGCGAGTAGTGCTCGTTTCTAACCATTTCTGTCGAAATCTAGCTCCCGAGTGGGACTCGTTTGCGCTCGTTATGAAGCACAATTCAATTGCAAGCTGAACTCGTTCATAATTTGCGCCTAGTTTTTTCAGATTGTGAGTCACATACAATATTGTTATGTGCTGTCATATTTGTATGAGTATGGACAGTATAAGCTATGTGCTTAAAAGCAGTGCTTCTCAAACTTTCAATCCTGGCGCCCCCCTTATCAATCACAATTTTTATCGCGCCCCCTTTATACATTAATAATGTACTGAATGCAATAACAATGCACTTTTTTTTACGCTAAAGCAATAATCTTAATTATATACCGTACAAATTCATGACATATAAGTATTAAATTTTGTATATGTTGCTTTTAAGCAAAAAAATATTAAGTAATAGGATAATTATTATGTTATTTTTCCTTTCTCTAATTTTTAAATTGGAACATATTGCAAAATGCGGTGGCTGCTTAGAAGACAAAATATAGATATCTGCTAAATATAGAAAAGAACTCAGAGGGTCAATTTCTAATCATAAGCATTCCTTATAAAAACTTTGCTTTCCAAGACAAGCTCATGGACGTCATTAATACTTATTAAACTTGTTATTAATTTAGTATTAATTAATTAGTTATAAAATACTCTGTGCAGCACTGTACATTAAAAGTATACCGGCTGAAGTACCCGCTATTTTCACGAGTTTATTTATAAGAAAATAAAACATTATTGATATAATCACTGAATTTTAAGGAGAGTAAAGCCAAGTGCGCAACAATGTTTACAAAAATGTCAAATGATTTTTTTTAAATCATCGCTCAAATTATAATTAGTTTTAAGCGAACTGTAATTTTAAGCCTCACAGAATTAGCATTTAGAATTGATGTTGAATAATGAACAATAATATAAAATTTCGATGAGAAATAATTGTATTATTTTTAATATTTAAAGTGAAAAGACTTCAACATGTTTTTAACCTGGAGCAGGCATGCACTCGATACTAATGGTCGTGTGGGGTTACTGAGCCACCCCAATCCTTTTTTTTATAATTATTTTTATCGTATACAATAAAAATCGTAATTCCAGTGAATAATTTAATTAAGAGAAAATATACTCACCTTCTTTCAAGGACACATAAAATATTTCGGAAAAAAAGTTATCACACCGGGAACTCAGTCAAAACAAGTACCTTAAGATTGTAAAAAAACGTTTGTCACTCCCAAAAAAAAGAGGGAGATATGTGACAAATATATTTTAGTTCACACGTTAAGACTGTCAAACAGGAGGATAGTGTCAGAGCCACACATTGGTAACAATTAAACAGTTTTGCCAGAATTACCGATTTCGTGCACTCTGTGTTCGGCGTGACAACTCCGGAATAAAAGTGTATTTATTACAATATGGATGTTCAAAAAAAATTATGTAAAACGTTTTTCATTATGCTTTTTTATATGTTTGGGAATAACTCATAGAAACAAATCTTGGCCAAGTAATCCTTCAAAGAGCTCTCTGTGCTTTTCCAAAAATCAAAAATATTTTACAAGGAAAAAATCGCAGCAGAAATAGTTTATTTGCAACTTCCTAAATGAAAAAACAAATACACATAAGAGCAGGGACGTAACTAACCGTAAAAGTAAGTTCGAAGGTCAAACCGCAGCAACTACATTCTGCTGCCTACAGCTGATTACAATAATATAACAGTGATGAATTTTTTATCTTCCTAAATTTTTTTTTTTTCGATAATGGGTCAGGGTTTTGTTTTTTTCTCATTTTGGTTTGAAAAGAAACCGTAATAGAAGTAGAAGCTTTAATTTTTTATGACGTAATATCGCAGATATATAAGTTATATCTGTGTAAATGTGTATTTTTTTATTATGTCAGCTGTTTTGTTTTACTTCATTCCAGTAAATAAATTTTTTGTAATATTTTATTTTCGATATGCTCGCGCCCCCCTTGTAGATTTATCGCGCCCCCCTCAGGGGGCCCGCCCCACAGTTTGAGAAACACTGGCTTAAAAGGGTTGCAGGAGGTGCATATTTTTCCATAGGGACCCAGAGCCTCAAGAAATCTTCAAACGTTCCTGCCTCTGCTGCTCTAAACTTTGTGACTGTAGTGTGTTTTGGGGGCAAATTATTTAGCATTTTTTGTTCATTCATTTTGTGTTCAAAGTTGAAGAAAGAAAATGCTGGAAATATTCGGACGGCATAACTCTTAAAACATACTTTCCTAATCTTCCTTAGATTGTGTCCTGTAAAGCTGCAATGGCATTATTTAGCATATTAACCGATTTGATTTTGTAACCTTTGCATTTTAATTTGTTTTTGCTTTTCCTTTTTTAATTGTTTTACTTCCTTCTGTGAGCCCCTTGTGATACAAGACCTTTGTAACCGAATATTCATGTTCCCAAACTCGTGGCCAGCGTTCTCAAGACGTGGGTTTTGAACCGATGGCCATTGAAAACTTGTCGTGAAGGGAAGGGGGCGTGATGAATAAATAATAACATCGCATGAATGAGTGAATGAATTATAACATCGCACTGTTTAGCTACACAAGGGCTTTTGGCAACGGACCTCGTTAATTTTCAACTATGGTCAAGTGACGAGGACGAAACCAGAGCTCGTAACCCTTTTCTTAAATACCACACCATATCAATGGGATGACGTTTGAGCTCTCAACAGATTTAACGTGCATCGCGAGCCTACACGGCGGGTCTTTAGTGGTACTGGGCTTGAACTCGTGACAAACCAGTCATTATCCGATACCTTGACCACTAGGCTAACGTGGCCTTTTGACGCTCAAAATCCTCAAGTTGGAAATTTCCAGAGGGTCCGTCACCTGACATTGTTATTTGGCTGTGGTTCAAAATTTAGAGGTTCGTCTCCAAATGCTCTAATGCTGCTTCTGAGTGCGAGACAAATAAAATTCAAACCCCGTTTTATATAACAAATCGCTGCTCATAGTAATTGTATCATTTATTTTCAATTAAAAATAGAATATTTTTTTGAAATTTAATGTGTGCTTTCTAAATATAAGAGATTTAGAAATAAAACAGCCGCATATCTGAATGGGATTCTTTATATTTAATTTAATACCTGTTTTTAGATCTTTATACAATTCTTTTTTTAACATAGTTCTATTTTTAACATTTATTCCTAATTTCAGAAAAAAAGGTACTATAACAGTATATACTGATGGACTCAGTCATATAGAATAAAACTAGTCATACTTAATAGAATTAAATGCACCTTAAAGAATTTCTTTGAAGAATTTTCCTTCAAAGTATTATTTCTTCTTTCGCCTTCAACCGTTCAGTCAAAGAATAAAAGAAACTGGGGGAAATTAAAGCTGTCATTTTGTGTTCCTGAGCGTCTTAACTTTCTTTGAGAGAATATCCCTGCGACTGTCTGTACACACTCTAGCAACCTTCTAATAAAATAAAGAACGAAAAGCCTTTCAGACACTATCACTGCAGATCTTTTAAGTCGCGTCTCTGCCTTGGGCGCTCGCGGAGTGGATTAAAATCTGTCGAAACTGGAAAGGTTTCATAATAAGGAGGATTATTAAACTGCATCGTGTATACTCGCCTTCCTCTAACCTGCAGAATGACACACACACAGTTACTTATACGAAGATTTAAAAAAATGATGTTGATATCCCTGTGATTTACATCAGGGGTCGTAAATTCTTAACTTCCGATTAAAAGTAACGCAATTTGCTCCCTATTACCACCGTTTTTCACGTAGGTGCTCATTTGCGGTGTAATGGAGGGGAAAGGTAAGGCACAAATAAACAAATCTTTCTCTGAAACAAGTAAAATCCTCTCTTGGCAAACATTATCAATGCTATTTTATTGCATTTTAAAGCCATTCCTAGACTAGTTTTACTGATAGACATGCAAAGAAAATAATCATACTTCGGATATTTATGCCGGTGACACTTAAAGAGTTATAAGTACAGCTCGCAGGCCAATACCAGACTTCACAAAATTTATTTTGATTTCATTGTTTAAATTTACTAAAAAGGCAAAGTGAACAGAAAATCCTTAAAAATGCATTAAACGCGGCGTACAAAATGAAATTGAGCATTTTAGGTGTAATTAATTATGAGATGCATCTGAAAATTTACAATGTGAGTGACTACACCGCTTATTCACATACTGAAATTAAACATTATACTTATGATGAATGGGATATATGCAGCTGTAATTTGCAGCTTTAAGAAATAGTGAGTTATATTGAAAAGTAGAGCAAGAGTGTGTTGTAAACGTGAGAAGTTTAGGAGTAAAATGTGCAAGACAAGTACAATTTATTTCTTATATTTTTAACTGTAGCAAGGTACTGCATGCATGCATTCCAATCTTGGTCTTAGTTATTGTTTCATATCGGGATTGAGGAATTTTTCACTTTTACTGCACAAAGATAAATATGTTAGCTTCCTCTTATTTGCCCCTTTATAGCAGTTCCTGTCTCTGTTTAACACAATTACACAGGTGAAAACAATTAAAGGGAGAAACGGGGTTTTACTTTATTTTTCTAAAAAAAAAAGAACAAAATAGATAACGCCTATACGTAAATAAGGTATCAGGTGATATTTAAGTTCCTTGCGGACACCTCTGCCAGACAGTGGCCTGAGACATAGGAAAGCAGTGGTGCTGTGATCGTGTTTGTGTAGAAGTTCGCTGAATCTTGTAACATAAGGAAAATTAGAAACACCGTAGCTTAGCCCAATCTTTGTTTTTTGGAAATTCTTTGTTTGCCTACCGTTAGATATGGCAAGTCGTTATCGTATAGTCGATGCCACAAGCTAGTGGATAGTTGGACTCGAGGCCGGCCAATCAGAGTTACCTAAAGTAGAGACCTAGGAGGATCGAGAAATGTTGTGTATCCTCTATGGAAACAATTAACAGAGAATGGAACAGAGGTCTGTCGACCTAGTCAAGGTCACAAAAGGGTAATAAAGTCTACTAAAGCCCATTATTGGAGACTTCTAGCCAAGAGGGATAAGTTCGTAACAGCGACACAACTGTCTCGCAACCTGTATAATGCAACGGGAGCATCCATTTCACGGATAACAGTCACCAAGAGAATTAATGTATGTAACTTCTATGTCAGGTACCCTGTAGTATGCATCCCTTTGATCTGATACTTAGCAATAATACGTGTCTCTGATTGGCCAGTCCAATTTCTTCATTTTGAACTAAGATGATTCCAATATTGGCGAATGTTTTAATTCCTGCATGGCAACAGTCACTATCAAAAACTTTCCTCTTCACTTGACTTTAATTAGTAAAATCGTGGTTACTTTACAAAAAGAGGTTATATAATCATATAACGTCAGCAGAAGTATTTCCCCCAGATGACTAGTCAGAATCGTGAATAAAACCCGCTATTTGTTATATATTGTGTGTGTACATACATAATAACAGGTACATTTGAGGCCATGAAATATTTTTCGAAAAACCTTATGCAATTTTTAAGCAAGCAGATGGAACAGAAGTCTTTTTTTCAATTCCTACTATTAGTTCACTTTCTCCCTATGTATATATTTCTTGTTCACATTTTCAATCCTTAATAAAATACTTTCTATTCATCCATTCAAGTTCAAATGAATTTTTTAAAATTTGTAGTGGATAACACTCTTGATGTTAATACAATTTTTTAAATATTAATTCATTAATTAAATTAAAAAATAATTAAATAGTAACAAACAAAAATAATAGTCCAGCAGCAGTATATAGAAAGAAGACTTGTTCGTTGTGTCCCCGTAGCGCAATGAATAGCACGTTGGACTTCTAATGCAAAGGTCGTGATTTCGAATCCCACCTGGGATGACATAATTTCTGAGAATGTGATTTCTTTTTTCTATATTATTTTATTAGAATAATTAAATTGAATTAATGAATAAATATAGAAACAAACAATAAAATTGTCCAATACACTGTATAGAAAGGAAAATTGAAAACTGCCAGGAAACTCGCCTTCTCTATTTTGTCAATTAATATTGTGATTCTGTCCTATGTATATACATATTTATATTGATTATAACTATTTAGTAAAAAGTAACTAAAATAAAATTTTTCTTTGTTAACCTAAGTAAGAAGTGACTTCAAAAAATTTGTTGTCACATTACACTTGTTTTTTCTCAACTCCGTTCAGCATCTAACTACAAAATATCTTTATCTTAAATTCTTTCATTTTAAACTAGCCTTTTGAACAAATGCAAGAAATTTTTTTTTTCTTCAAAGTTGAATAACACGCAGACAATCAAGGTTCCAAGAAATGGAAGAGGCATGCTTACTTTAATTACTAGAAATCTAATGGTTTTTCCAGTGAACAGAGCGAAGAGACATCCCGCCAGGAACTTCACAAACCTGTTTATTTGTTTCCTGTCAGTGGCAGCAGCTCTCCCACCGAAAGTTCATTATCGTCTGCTGACAGGCGGCTTTTCGGAACAAACGATTTCCACCGAGTTAATTAGGAGTCCCTCCGTCAGATTCGCTCTCCTTCAATAGGGGCACGGAAATAGAATCTCATGGAATAGAATTTCCCGAATCCTCCTTTAGAAATTTGCTCTCTCGCAATAAAGAACACTACATTGGATCGACGCTATATGATCAAACATAATCGAAATCGAATATAAAGAGCGTTTATTTTGATATAGAATCTTCATTTTTGTACAATTACTTGAATTTGAACAAGAAATATGTCTTTTTAACCTGGTTGTAATTTTGGATGACTCGTTTAGGTAAGAGCAGTAACTTTTTACCTGACACTTCACGCAAACTCCACAAAAACACCTTCTAAATCCCCTATTACACAAAAAATGGATTTTATTGACCCATTCCTTTCATATGCAATGATTCATATTACAGCATACCATAAGTTTTGTTTGAAATCTAATGGCTGTGAGTGGTGGTGTATCGTGTTTCCCCGCCACAGGTCCAGGATTTAAACCACTGGCTAAAAAGGGTGACTCAACCTTTCATCCCTTCAGTGGGCCGATAAATGAGGATTAAGCTTGCTTGACAATTAAACACTGAATGTTTCGCGGCAGACTGACTACATGACCGGAGAATCTTCTCAAGCCTTTTAGGGCTCAAGGTCAGGTAAACTGAGATGGTCGCAGTAGGTCTTGGTTCTCTGTGGGATCTGCGCCACTGAGTTTAGTTTATGAGTTATGCTTAGCTTACGTTTCCTAGAAATTGTTAGATCACTAAGCTTCCAATCCAAATCATTCCTGAGTCTGGTGGTCAAGGTGGCCAAGTAGTCATACAGTTATGACCAGTGTGTCACGGGTTCGAGTCTTAGTGCCCCTGAAGGCTCGCCGTGTAGAGGGGTTGGTGCACGTTAAATCTATCCAGGCGAAAATACCTGCCGCCCATCTGGTATAGGGGTTAGTGACGCTGACTGCGGTGACATGGGGTCTGGGTTCGAATTCCGGAGAAGGCTTCGATATTTGTAAATGTATAGTGCCTTCGCGTCATGGAGGTACTCCACATAGCCACCGAGCCGCAAGTCCTCTTGTGACGCTGGTGGAAGGGAAGAGAGGTGGGAGGCTCTGACCACCCCCAGAGTGTTCTTCCTTAAATTTGGGGTGGAAACGAGCCAATTCGTGCTGTCACCAACATGATGCTGAAAGCTAAAGCTAACTACAGGCGTAAGAATTTAGCCCTTAGTCGCGATGGATTTCGTGGGCCTTGATCTAATGTTACTGTCAATCGAGTGGCAAAAGTAACAACAACGACGGGCTCAAATTTCTATAATTCATGTGGTGTGGTAGTTCGTAAAGGGAGGTGCCAGCCTAAATGTCGTCTTCTTCCCTTGGCCTTGGTTCAAAATTAGGAGATCCATTGCCAATAGCTCTCGTGCTTGCTTTATAGCGCTATGTAAATTAACATTCACTTGCTCACTCATGTCTCATTTACTGTTCATTAAATTCGCATTTCAAAGCAACAAAATAATTATTGACGATGAACCTAGTAATTCTTTTTCCAACATGCTCAAATGACAAAGTTGATACCGAAACAAGTACTCTATTTTAGAAATTGGCACACCACGTATGTGGGAGAATTTCGAATTTTTTCATCAGTCCCTCAACAGAGGGATTGTTATACCGGTTAACTCATAAATACTGCGAGCAATTTCAGAGGATCATAACTTTTTATTAAATAAAACTATTTATATAGAATTTTCAATGTGGTTTCCTTTGGCACGTACACTTTACGTAAGCGTTTCGGATTAGCTAAAAGAGGTTTTATGACTATTTTGGGGGCATTTTTCCAAGTTCCTCTTAAGGGTATCCGACTACATTTGGGAACCGTGATATTTCAAAATCACATAAATGGACAATTTTCATGATATTTAGTGTCACTTAGATTAGAATATATGAATAAAATTGTTTTAAGGACATTTTGACAAAAAAATTTATTTAACTACAATATTTTGGCAAAAAACTAACTTAGAATAATCTTTTTTCCAAATGTTCTCCTTTTGTAAATAATGATTCTATTAGAATAATATTTTACCTGCACATAGCTCATACCTCTGTTCAGAGGCTCAACAAGAATTTTTGAAATATATAACTTAGAAGTGGGTTTATTGATATTTTACGACAACAGAGGGGCGCAATTTTAAGAGAAAAACGCCAATAATTATTTTAATTGGTGGTAACTCTGAAAATAATGTGCGTGGCCGCGATAAGCCGAGTGGTATAGGTATCGGAATGTGACTTGCCTTGTCACGAGTTCGAGCCCAGTACCAACTAAAGACCCACCGTGTAGGGCAGCGATGCACGTTAAATCTGTCGAGAGCTGAAACTTCCTCCCGTTGGAGTGGTGTGGTAGTTAGGAGAAGAAGGTGCCAGCTCAGGCGTCGTCCACGTTACTTGACCATGGTTCAAAATTACGTGGTTCATCGCCAAAAACCCTCGTGCAGCTGAATAGTGCGACGTTAATATTCAATCAATCAATCAATCTGAAAATAATGTGAATTTTTCAAAAATTCTATTTGAGCCTCTGTAGAGAGGTCTGAGCTATATACAGACAAAATAATATTATAATAGAGCCATTTTGCACAAAAGGAGAACATTTGGAAAAAAAATATTCTAAGTTAATTTTTTGCCAAAATATTATATTTAAATAAATTTGTTTTGTCAAAATGTCCTTAAAACAATTTTATGCATGTATTCTAATCTGAGTGACACTAAATATCATGAAAATTATCCATTTATGCGATTTTTTAAAATCATGGTTCCGAATGTAGTCGGATACATTAAATTGCTTTTTGAAGCCCTTGAAATACTTTTACTTTACTTCTATATAATTGTTCTTTAAGTATCTCTATGAAAAATATACGCAAGGAACACCGATAAGGAATAGTGATAGTCATTTATCAGGAGAAGGAAGTTTATTTTTTTTATATTTCAGTCATTTTTTATAGTTGATTTTGCAGTATGATTTGGTGCACGATGTTAGTGAAAAACAAGGTTTCCTTGAGTATAAAGACGTTTACTTTTTCTGATAAAAATTTTTAAAACTTTTTTATGATAGTATTTATCATTAATTTTAGACTTCGGTTCTACAAAAATGGTTTTGTTAAACTTTGAGGGGACATTCTCATCTATATCTTAACACCTGACGGCCAACTTGCCTTATGCAAAACAACTGCGTCTTTGCAACGCTTTTTGCGAGAATTATATTGTATCTTCGTTTTTCCAGTTGTGAATGACAGATGAAACAGTGCTTCATCCGAAGTTATCCATCTTTTTTATCTATCTTTGTGCAACATAAAATGTAGAAGACAAGAACGTTTTCTTTCGTTTTTCTACGGTCTTAACATACATTTGATGACGGGCTGGAAAACTTACTTTTTTATAGCCACACACACACAGTTTTCTTTATCTGTCGATAAATTGTTGATTGCTATATTTGTAGTTTCTTTGCCATAAGTGTTTAAGGTAAAGGATTTTCTACAGCGATAATTCTTTTCAACTTCTTTTTTCTTTTTCGTTAAGGACATCCTATCGCTCCTATTTTATTCCCTAGAGCTTTTGATTGCGAGCCAAATTTAATTTCTTTTTTGAAGTTTAGACAGTAATACACAAAAGAAAAATGTCTTTTTTGATTTTTAAATGCTTTATTTTTTATAGAATTTGAAAAACCATCCTTCAAATGCATTAAAATTTCGTTCAGGGTTTAACTTCAGTACCATAATTTACTCGCACTAATAAAAAAGGTTAGATTAGTAATTTAAATGTTTCCCTTTTAAAATAAAGCAATAAAACAATAGAAATTCATCATAAATAGTTATATACTATTAAAATTGGTCACACTAATTTTGAATCAACTGGTATTTATGTGGCACTTTAAAGCTGCACGAGGGATATTGGCAATGGACCTCGTAATTTTAAACTGTGTTCAGGTGACGAGGGCAACATCTGAGCTGGCACTTATATCTCCTAACTTCTACACCACACCAACGGAAAAAATGTTTGAGCCTCAGCATATTTAATGTGCATCGGTCCGCTCTGAACGACGGGTCTTCAGTATACAGTCTCGAACTCATGGCATGCCAACCATGAGTCCATGATTTGGGCCACTAGGCTACAGCAGCCACAAACCCTATGCAAGACAGGTCTTCCGTGGAATAAGAGATCTACCAAACGACTTGACAGAAAAAATGTTGGCACGATCTAGCAGCCATGAACATTTGGCAAATTGGCAATGACCATTGAGTCCAAATCTTGCGTCTTTCAAATTCATTGAATATAATTATTTCACATGTAATCGCCGTTTTTAGTAGAATCTGTTGGATATAACGTGTTATTTTACCTTCTGAAACATAATTTTACAACTAAGCCCAATCTCGAAAAACTATGATATCCATTAAGTGGTAAAGAAATTTAAGATGTGAGTGAGTTGTTTCCAAAAAAAATTTTTATCGGGCTCATCGAATTGTTTATTTATAAACCAATTTCAACTACCATCTTTATTCTTTGTATATTTAATCCTACACATCCCATGCTTTTATTAAATTACTTCATTCAAATGTGTTTTTTATAACACATGTATTTGATTCCAAAACAAAATATTTCATTAATTTATCAATTTGAATTTTATTTATTAGCTTCTTACCTCTAACTGTAGTTTGAAAAGTATACAAGATTGACCATTGAAGAAGTACCTTAATGAAGAACATCTGAAATAAAAATAATAAATAGTTTAATACATAATCTACACACTCACACACTATATGAATACACAAAGAGAATGTATAGAATAGTAAATGATGTCAAAAAAAAGAAATAAAGTTATAACATAGCAAATAGTTTTAGCATTAAACTGAGCTCCATTATTATCAGTAACTGAGAAACTTTATCATTTTAAAAAAAACTCTTTTGAATTTTATATTTAAAAAAATTACTTAAAAAATATTCACCCTCGCATTAAGGAAATCCTTTACCAGTGCGAAGTTAATTTAAAAAATCAGTTGAAAAATTTGTTCAATTTTTGAAAATAAATTGAATAATATTTTTAAATTCCTATACTATTAGCTCACACTCTCTATTTATTTATCTTGGTGGAATTTTCAATCGTTAATAAAATACATTTTAAAGCGCTCAATTGAGTTGAAATTTTATATACATGATTATTTTCAATGACAATACAGAAATTAAATGAAAAATTAATTGATTAAAACTAATTATTTAAAGAATTACAAACATAGCCACGTTCCGCTACAGAATAAAGATATATTTGAACTTGTGTGGAAAAATAAAAGTATTTTATGAACGATTGAAAATTTTAACAAGATATATATATAGGGAGAGTGTAAACCAATAGTAGGAATTGAATAATCTAAGTGAATCTTTACACATGACACAATCGTAGAGCCTCTCTTTAGAATTACAATATCAACATCATATCCGTTACAATTACACTTTCAACATTCTTTCTTACAAATCTAATCCCAATAATTTCCATGATTGAACTGTAGATCACATTAAATAGCTGATCTAATTTGCATAGATAATGATTCCTTTAGAGGGTGAGGTTCATTCAAACAATTTATACAGTAGACTCCCTAAGTAGTTTGTTTGAAAGCACGTTCAGAGCCCTCTACTGCTGTTCATGAGTTGAATTGGAACTGGTCTCAATCATTGTCTCAAATTTTTCCATATGAAAATTCAATAGTCTGCATGTGCCGGCTGCTAGAGGCTCAGTTCCAGCAGGAAATTTTTAAAACCTACTTCTGATCCAACTGTGTTTTCTCCAAATGATATACATTTTGCTTTTCTAACCTATGTCACCAGTTTAAATCCAGAAAGCAACACCACTTTACATACTATCCAATATTTCACATTCGCATTTAAGGGGTAAAAATATATTTTGAATCATAGTAAATGATTAAAAATACGGTTATATAATAATTTAAGTAGTACACAAGCCATTGTAAAGTATAAACCAGCGTTTCTCAAATTGTGGGGTTCGCCCCCTAGGGGGCATGATAACTTCGCTATGGGGGCGTGAGCATATTGAAAAGTCGTAAGAAAAAATTATTTTTAAACAATTAATTTACTGAAAGCAAACAAACAAAATGCATCCTGACATAATAAAAAAATAAAATACACATTTGCACTGAAACAATAACCTTATAAATATATCAGTATTGCACAACGTATTTTATAATTAATTTAACAGTACTATAAAAACAAGTTTAATAATTAACAGTGACCTCATGGGCTTGTTATATATAAAAAATTATATACAAAAATCAACATTTATCTTGTTAATTTATATGGATTATACAAAACCCCTTAATTGCCGATAAAAAAATTATTCGATTCTCTCCCCGATGCCACCGTTTTCCACGTAGGCACGCGTATGTTATGTATTGAGGGGGAGGGAGAGAAAAGGAAAAAATAAGCAAAAATCCTCTGAAATAAGTAAATACTGCACAAATATTGTCAAGGTCCCTTTATTGAAAGTCAAAGCCTTCTGAATAATTTTATGGATAGTAATACACATAAAAGAACGTATTTAGTAAAGACGTATATATACGTCCGGGCAATTAACGTTTTGGTTGAGCGGGACGTTTATATACGTCGGTGGTACTTAATAGGTTAAAGTCATATTGTAGGCTTAGCGTCAAAGTCTAGTATTATTGAATTCGATACAAGGGAGGGGCGATGAAAATTATGTTTGAATATTGGGTCGCAGATATGGAAAATTGAGCAGAGCATTGGCATAAACATTTCATAAAGTTTTATCGAATGAGTGATTGTATTTCAACATCTCACTATAAGGCAACGCAAGGGTTATTAGTGACGGCCCTCGTAATTTTAAACCATGGTCAAGTAATGAAGACGATACCTGATCTGGTAAATCCCCTCTCCTAACTTCCACACAACGCAAGCTGGAGGCTTGAAATCATGATGCACCGACTATGAGTTCCTGATTCCTAATCTTTTTATCACTGTGAATCGGTCCACTTTGGATAATTTTACCACGACTTACTGAGGGTCAGGGATTGTTTATGTTTAGTATTGTTTTAACTCAATAATTTTAAGGGCTCACAGGAATCTTAACAGATATCCATTTACTCGAACAAGACATCCTTCTTCAAACCGATGTAACTTAGCAATAAAACGAAACAATAATTTGAATTTTTTTTTACCACAAGATAATTATATATATATATATACATACATTATTTTTTTCAGGGAAATTGATAAGAAGTTTATAAAAAGTAATAATGAAATGAAAATTGAACGATTTTTCCAAAATATGAAAATTAGTATTTACACCACGCAGGATTCTAAAGTTCAAAATTGATCAAAATTAATTTTACTTGGTATACAAATGTTCACTTTTAAATTTATACACACTTTTAAGAAATTTAGAGAAAAAAAATATTTTTTAAATAAAACTTTTTTTATATAACGAAAATTTTAAATTTTTTAGAAAAAAAAAGAATTAAAATTCAAATAAAAAAGATTCTATTTAATTTTTTTTTTGAAAATTAATGTAAAATTTATGAAGAGCCTTATTTTGAACACATGCATAAAATTTCAAACTGATACCATAAATAGTTTCTGAGAAATCCTGCACGGAATCTATTTTTTTTTTTTTTTTTTTTTGCGAAAAAGGAAGTTAAAGAGAAGAAAGAGATAGGGTTTTCGTTTAAGTTTCACTACTTATTTCTCAATATTTTCGGAAGTTTTCATGCTATCAACACAATTTCGGTAGCAAAATGCTCAGAAATATTCAAGCTCTAACATATAGTTTTTTCAAAAGATTGAAAAAATTGCAATTTAAGAGTTTTATAAGCCCTTAATTTAATTGTATTTAATTATGCATTCAGAATAAAACACAATTACAGCAAGAGATTAAAAAAAGTAATTAACCATGGAATATAAAGATATTTCCATGAAAAGATGCACAAGCCCGAGAAATATAAACCAAGGTAAATGAAATGGAAATAATTTAAGGTTCCTTGGATGGCATGGTATTATTTGATCCACGGACCAGTACCAGTCTGCAGCTTGGGGGTTAGGGACCATTGCTCTATATATATATAGGCCAGAGGTCACCAAAGGGGTGGTCCGCGGACCACTAGTGGTCTACGAAAAAATTTCGCTGGTCCCCAGAAAAATGCGGAATATACTTATTCGGAATATACTTATTATATAATATACTTCCCGTTAAACTATGTTTTAAGGGAAGAAGTCAAATTATTTTCCAGTATGAAAATGATTTGAATTTGCAAAAATTCTCATCCAACAATGAATGGCTAACAAAGCTTGCATACCTGGTAGATATTTTTCCTCTGTTAAGTGAACTAAACATATCCTTGCAAGGGCAACATAAGGACCTGTTTACACTACGAAGTAAAAGGGATGCGTTTCAAAAGAATATTACTGTAGCAAAAACGCGGTTAGTTGAAGACGATTTGCAAATGCTTTCTAATTTTGATGAATACATGAAGAAAAATGGTTAACCAGCAAGTAGTAACGTTGGTTTAAAAGCACTTGGTATCCTTTACAAAATCGCTTGCTTGTTATTATCCAAATAATAAGGCCTCAGGCATGGTAATATGCGGAAAGTAGATAAATTTGACGAAAATTCAGGATAATAATTTAAGGTATCCATCCGACTACGTTCGGAACCGTGATTTTCAAAAGTGCATAAATGGATAATTTTTATGATATTTAGTGTCACTTAGATTAGATTATATGCAAAAAATTGTTTTAAGGACATTTTGACAAAAAATAAATTTATTTAAATACAATACTTTGGCAAAAAAATTAACTTAGAATAATCTTTTTTTTTCAAGTGTCCTCCTTTTGTGAAAATGTGGCCGCGGTAGCCGAGTTGTATAGGTATCGGATCGTGGCTGGCTTTGTCACGAGTTCGAGCCCAGTACCACTAAAGACCCGCCGTGTAGGGCAGCGATGCACGCTAAATCTGTCGAGAGCTGAAACGTCCTCCCGTTGGCGAGGTGTGGTAGTTAGGAGCGGTTGGTGCCAGCTCAGGTGTCGTCCACGTCATTTGACCGTGGTTCAAAATTACGTGGTCCGTCGCCAAAAGCCCTCGTGTAGCTGAACAGTGCGACGTTAATATTCACTCACTCACTCCTTTTGTGAAAAATGCTTCTATTAGAATAAAATTTTGCCTGCATGTAGCTCAGAACTCTGTTCAGAGGCTCATTTAGAATTTTTGAAATATATAACTTAGAAGTGGGTTAATTCATATTTTACGACAACAGAGGGGAGCAATTTTAAGAAAAAAACGACAATAATTATTTCAATTAGTGGTAACTCTGAAAATAATGTGAATGCTTCAAAAATTCTAGTTGGGCCTCTGTAGAGGGGTCTGAGCTATATACAGGCAAAATATTATTATAATAGAACCATTTTTCACCAAAGGAGAACATTTGGAAAAAAGTATATTCTAAATTATTTTTTTGCCAAAATATTATATTTAAATATCTTTTTGTCAAAACGTCCTTAAAACAATTTTATGTATGTATTCTAATCTAAGTGGCACGAAATATCATGAAAATTATCCATTTATTCTCTTTTTCAAAATCATGGTTCCGAACGTAGTCGGATACCTTAAGCGGCCATCTAAAAGAAAGCCTCACCAACCAATTGTCCGACGAAACTATCACATTTAAATTTCATTCTTCCGTATGAAGATCTCAATTTTCGCTTTCCATAAAAAGTGAATACCCTTTTCTTAGTGAACAGGCAATGAAAATTTTGATTCAATTCTCTATAACTTATTTATATGAAAAGCCTTTTTCATCTATCACAGCCATCAAAACATGGTACCGATCTCAGTTTGAAATAAATGCAGGTTTCCGTCTTTCATTAAAAACATTGGATCCAAATATCTATAATCTTACTTTCAAGTAAGCAGGAACATCCATCACACACACACTATGAATGTATAATGGTAAAATTTTTGATATACTGAAACCATTTTTAATTGCTTTTTTTACACTTTTTGTTTATTTTATTATGGTTTATTAGTAAAGCTTTCATATAATTTGGTTACAATTAATAGTTTCATTTTATGAATTAGATACATTTTCTATGTTGTTGGATGACAATTTTTTTATGAATATATTTAACACTTAAGAAATCCAATCAGTGGTCCGTGGAATTTAAATTATGAATTTACTGGTCCGTGAGGTCAAAAGGTTTGGCCATCGAGCCTTCGAATTACATTGAATTATTAGTCTGGAAATCTCTTAGAACAGAATTTTTGTTATTACGAAAAGAATGATTATTGTAGCTAAGGAATATGTAGGCTAATATAACATTTGGTTTTCAAACAACACTAGTCTTAAATTAAGATATCAATACATTTCCTTTAGTCTATGATAAATTTAACTAAACTTCATGCGGAATAAATTACGTAGGCTTTGATTTATTATTCGGAACTATGCGGACTCCTGCTTTTACCTCTAGTTGTCAAGACAAAGGAATGGCTGCGATTCGCTGCGCCAACCGAGTTAGAGGGAAAAGGAGCTTATTGGGAAAATGTATACTTCAGAACAGCAACGGTAACATCCCTACACGCATCATCCGGTCGTCTATTCATGAAGATGCTATTAATCTTGATTTATTGCGAGGGTGTTTTCCGTTTTTTCAGAGAAAATCTGGATTTTTTTTTCTCCCTGATCCCATCCTAGAAAAGTCGTTCATCCATAATTCATGACGAAGTTAAATTTTGGCCAGTAAAAAAATTGTACATGGAAATAACCGACTTTTCTTAGTTAAACTCCGATTTCAACGTGGCATTTGCTTCTATTTTTGCCGCCCTTTCAGTGGCAATAGAGAATGAAAATGTTCCGGAAATGGAAGTTTTGTGTTTCTCATTTCTCTTAAATGAAATAATGAAAATAAAATCGGAGCAATAAGAATTCAACTTAATCCTTGTGTTAAATTATTAAAACATTAAAAGTATAAGGATTTGATGAATCGATACAATATTTTAGAATGAAATGCTTGTTCGTCAAATTTATCTTGTTGTACATAAAAAAGAATGCCATTTTTAAAACTTCAGTAGTACTCGTCAAAGTAACATAAAAGCTTTATCTTTGCGTTTAATCGTTCAAAAGTATACAAAATAAACAATTTAAAGTAATAATAAACAATATATTTCTTTATTACTAGGTCCGTGTTGTTCAATTCGAAATATACATTGTAAATGTTTCATCCATCATTTTAGTAACAAACTAAACCACGCAGCATAGAACCACACCTAGAATAATAATATCACTAAGTCTACTATAACCGGTGAGCATAGAACGTTTTTTTTCTATGTTAGAAATAGGTATTTATTAAATGTTGGTATTTTTAGCGCTAAATCAGAAGATAACGTTACGTACAGTAATTGAATAAGTAAAAATAAATGGGTAAACAAATTATCTTTGCCACAGTGTCAAATAAAATAACTTTCTTTTTAACTGTCTGAATTTCCCCATTGGATAGGGAAGATTCGCTTAAAATTCTCTTTTCTAGGGATTAGCAAGAATTGGTCACACGAATTGCCTTAAGGCTGTTTTCGGTTAATGTTAAAGAATAGGACACGAATATGGAATATTTTTTCCAGATATAAAAGAAATGAAAAATTAATATGATATTCTGGCCTCACTATCCTTTGAAAGCAGCATTTTTTGTCATTCTTCCCTTTTTGAACAGAGTTGATTCATTTTTTCTGGTATAAAATGTGTTTCGCGTTTTTTCTCCTATACCGTAATGCTAAATGGACTATGCCTTCCCGTATTAAAATGAAAAATATAGTGTTCATCGAATAATTTGAAATTTGTAAAAACACTATGTTTTGTTAACAGAGATACGAGCTATAATTCTACAAATTTCCATGGAAATTGAGGCATTTTTCTGTCTGAAAATGTGCTTCGCGTTTAGTTCTAACTCTCGTACTTTTACCGAAAATAGCCTTAAGACATGAATTTTGTTTTAAGGCTCTATAATCATAGTTATGCTTTTTTACCCATAAAATTTACTATACTCTTCTTAAGATGCGTTTTAATCCATTCACATAAATATCTTCCCTTTTCTTTACTCCCAAAGTACATTAGCTTTTCCTAGAAATTAAATCTAGAAGTTTTAGAATTATCTCTTAATATATTCTTTTTTAAAGCAGACATATCATTGAAAGCAAGTCTGTATTAATTGTTCCACAACTCTATTAATATTTATTTACGTAAAACCATAGGAATGTTATTACTGCAGTGCGTTTCAAATTTTCAAAATTGGTGACCTAAATTTCAAACATAATTTTCATGGCACCCTTATCCGCCCCTCCCCCCTGTAATAACAATGTATTAATAACTTACTTTGACGGCAAAAGCTACAATACGACCTCGATTATGAACCTTACAAATGATCAAGATAACTATTAAATTTTATATAAGTTACTTTTAAGTAACAGAAATTTTAAATAAATTACTTTTAATTGATAAGATAACATGTTACTTTTCTCTTTTTAATTTTTGAAATCAGAACAGATTGCAATAAACACCTATAAAGTCCTCGTGAAGCTGAACAGTGCGACGTTAATATTCATTCACTCACTCACTCGCAATAAACACCTACATCTATTTTATATTTACATCAGAATGCATTTTGTTTTGCTTCCTTTCAGTAAATTAATAATTTTTTTTCAATCTTATTTTCGACTTTTCGATATGCTCGCGTCTCTTACGAAGGGCTATGCCGCCCCCTGTAGGGGGGCACTCCCCACGGTTTGGGAATCGCAGAACTACTGAATAAATATTTATTACAAAAAAAAATAAAGAAGCTTTCAATTTTTTTTTCATAATCATTCGACTTCATTTAAATAGTGTAGATATTTGTGAAAAGAAAGTAACGCATTTCATAGTTGAAATGAGTTTTGGGACACATTATGCCAGTGCTTCTCAAACTTTCAATATTCGCGACCCAATATTCAATCATAAGTTTCATTGCACGCCCCCCCCTCCTCCATACAATAACAATGTATTGAGTTCAATAATACTATAGTTTGACACTAAAATTACAATGCGACTTTAGCCTCTTAAGTGCCACCGGCGTATATAAACGTCTCGCTCAGCGAAAGAATTAATTTTATGGACGTATATATACGTCTTTCCGAAGTACGATTGTTTTTGTGCACTATTGTCCATAAAATTATTCCGAAGGCCTTGGTTTGCAATAAAAGGACCTTGACAGTGTTTGCGAAGGATTTGCTTATTTATCCCTTTTCTCCGCTCCCTCCCCTGAGAAAAAAAACCATCACATATGAGCATCTATGCGGAAAACGGTGGCATTTGGGAGTGAATCGCGTAACTTTTATTCGGCAATTAAGGGATTAATTATAAACCGTACAAATTATCAAGATAAATTTTAATACAAACCCATTAGGTCAATGATAATTATCAAACTTGTTCTTAAATTAGTATTGTTAAATTAATTATAAAATGCATTGCATAGACTAATACAATTATAAGTGCATTGTATCAGTGTAAATGTGTATTTTATTTTTTATTACGTCAGAACTACATTTTGTATTATGTTACTTATAGTAAATTAATAATTTTTAAAATAATCTTTTGCTTACGACTTTTTAATATGCTCGTGCCCCCCTCGTAGTGTTATCACGCCCCCTAGAGGGACGCCCCCAGTTTGATAAACGCTGCATTATGCTCAAAGACATACTACAAGCTACACGACGTTATAGCTAGACACAACAAGCTATAACGTTTGATTTTACATCCACACTACATGGACTTGTATTATTTTGAACATTAATGAACTCAAATTTTAATTTTATCGTTATTTTAATCAGGTAGCAGTATTCCAGTCAAATGCACAAAAGTTCTTCACTGACGAATTCAATTTATCCTTGATTCACATTAATTGTTGATTTAGGCATTAACCCAATAGCATTCTAGAACTCCGAAATTTGAATCATTTGCAATTAATAATGTTATGGTACCAATTATCATTGAAGCATAACATACAATTACACATGCTCTTAAATGAGTCCTGTGAAGACGAAGAGAAGTCAGAAACATACCCTTGAGAATTAATGGTAACTATTGCAGTTAATGTTCTACTGAGGAATGGTTACTGATCTAGGCTTAGACATATGATTTGAATTACCCATCAAAGGCCTTGGGTCTTTACGTCTTGATTTGTACAGGAATTCTCTCACGGGGCAGTTATTACGCTACATATACCCATGTCACTGCTAGCTGCAATTCGCTGAAAAAAAGGTCTTATTACACATCCTTTTTCGGAAGAAAGGTTTCTTATTGTTGTTATGGGACTTTTTGCGTGATATTTAAAGAACGGAATTTATATATTTATTCAATCATTACTGCATCTGAGATACATCCTGTTTTGTATTAAGCGTCATTTAGAACGTTTTCCGTTGACATCATTGATAGATGGACGAACTGAGATATGCTAAGAATTTAAACAAGCTATTCTTTTCAGCATTACACAGTAGAACCTGTTTCTGTAAGGTCCTTTTTTATACAATTTTTTGATGCGGCATATGAATTTTAACGGCTTTGGAGCCACTGCATTTTTTTTAAATACATATATACACTTCAAGATGCTCGATTCATTTGTTATAAACACAAACTTTCAATGGGACAGTGTGTGACGTCTCACGCGTCTTTTCTTTAACAAGTCCTTTGGGTTCTTTGGGCCAGAATTAATGGCAACTCTTTTCCAACCAAACCCAAGAAACGAGAAGTGAAGAGATATAAATAATATAGGATAAATATAGGATCTTAGAGTAAGCGTGATGGCAATGTAATGGTAGTGTAAAGGAATGTTAGACAATTGAGGTGCGTTGTGGTATTGGATGATTTAAGTGGATAATTCAAGTTCTACGTGTCGTGGATAAACATATTGGTAATCGATTAGAAGTTAAACGGCAAGCTACATACCATTGTAGATAAAGACAAGTTTATTACAGAATAATATAAGGTAGGATTGATTACTTATTATTATATTTGAAGATTAGGCGGTTCAATTATTGAGATTGGTCTGAATTATATTGTGTGTTGCGTATTGCGTCTCATCGTAGATTCTCTCATTAATTATTTATATTATATTTGTTCAAAGTTTAAGTTGAATATCTTAATAAAGTCACATTAAGATAATGTTTGATTCTAGTTCTTTCGTAAACCCCACACCTCTAGCTCACGCTGATGCTTCGAGAGATGTATTCCCAAGGGGAGGAACATCACAAGTGACATTATCAATAAATTGTTAGATTATGGAAACGATAAAAAAACGGATTCTCTGAGAAGGGATAAAACATATGCAGGGATCCAGATTTCTAACAAAACGGAAAAGCATTTTCTTAAAATTGATGTCAGTTCCAAAAGCAGTTTGAAATTCCAAAAAGAGCTTCCATCTTGCATTTCTGGTTATTGGGACGTTTAGAAGCAACTGACCAACCAACCATTGCCACAAAAACTTATTATAACCTTAGCCAATTGAAATTGCATCTTCAAGTGTCGAAAGCGATTTTGAATTAAGCACAGAAAGATGCGCCCTTTAGAATAAGATTAGCAGGGAATTATGAATGTGCATTTTGAAGACTTCTCCATGTGTACACGGAGAAATTAATGTTTTAAAAATGTTTTCATTTGTAGTTTAATTATTTATTTTTGTTTGGAAGTACTCTCTCATAAATTTTGTATCTAAATAATTGACGTATTTTCTAAGTGCGACTTTTTTGATGAGGTACTTCTCCGCTGAATAAAAAAAAAAATTCTCGAGTATGTCGACAAAGTTATTTATTATATGTAAATATTTATAAAATATTTTCGAATATTTTTTGTGCGGTTTCGTTTTATGTAGTCATTATCAACCACACAAAAACAGGTTTTATTGTGCATGAATTTGCTTGTCTTAAATACAGTCTCGGGTAAATAGATAAGGATTTTTTAATTAAGATAATTTTATTGTTAACATCAGCAATAATTTTATACTTCCCTTTTTTTATAACAGACTCAATATAACTTCTGATATGTACCGAGATAGGTGTAATTGCCAGTTCATGAATTTAAATTTAATTTCCTCTTTCTTCTTATCTCTAGTAAGCCGTTTAATATTATGTGCTTACCTTAAACTAGCTGACATATAAGACTTCCTTTTGTACTTCAATCTGATAGTCTTAAAAACTAATTTTTTTAGAAGGAACTGGGAAAAAGTTATTTTTTTTAAATTTATATGCGTAAGTCTCTTAAACTTTGTTAGGTGAAATATATAGTTAAGGAACAGACAACTAAGGTATCAAAAAGCCGTTTATACGCAGACCAGTGCGCACGAATGGGAAGTGGAAAAGGGCATCCGGTAGTAGACACGATCAAAATTTTCATGATCCAATTAATATTTTTATAATATTTAAGTAAAGTTTTACTCACAAATATGTGTTTCCCATTCCTTCAAAAACTAAGAACTATCGACGATAATTTTATTTCAATGGCTCAATTCAACAATTGTCAAAATATAATATTGCGAGTTAGTTTCCACATTAGTATTACCGTAAGTGATTTGTTCTGAATTGCATGTTTACATACTAATAATTAAAGTTGACTTTGACGGTTTATGCTTGTAAAATCCTTTCAACGCATTTTTTATTAACTTGGTTCATGTACGGAAAGTAAACGTTGCTGGAAATCACTTTGAGGATTGTTTATTCATGGAAGCATTTTCTCCCGATGAATTGGAATCTTATTGGCTTAAAACTAAATCTAATATTTTTAATGATTATCATTAAATTTTGTCAATGGAAACATTTTAATACAGAAGTAATTGTCTTATGCCAGTTAAATGATTAAATGTATATGCCAAATTCTAGTAAACTTTTCAATAGGTGATAATAAAGGAAAGGAGAAAGGGAAACCATGATTTTTGAACCCCTTAAGGACCGCTGGCGTATATATACGTCTCGTTCAATCCGTACGTTAGGGCTCCAACGTATATATACGTCTTTCGGAAATGCGATCATTTTTCTCGCGCTGCTATCAGTAAAAGTATTCCGAAGGATTTGAAATGCAATAAAATGACTTTGACATTGTTAGCAAAGGATTTGCTTATATAAGAAAAAATTTGCTTATTTATGCCTTTTCTTTTCTCCCTTAATAAAAGGCATACGAGCACCTATTTGAAAAACGGTGAAACTGGGAAGCGAATAGCGTAACATTCAATCGACAGTTAAGGGGTTAATAGACATGATTGTTTTCTTACTAATGCATATAGACAGAATTATGAAGTGCTGTAACCGTCAAAGCCACAGTTACCTACTCCTGTTTTAATCAATTTGTTTTAGGTTCGCCAAATCACATAATCAAACATTTCTCTGTTTTTATAATAGTTTTTAAACAAGTATCGATGGTGGACAGGCTATAAGTATATTGGCTTTGTGTTAATAATATTGTGTGAGGCATATGCCCTATTTCACATAACTAGAATACTTCAGCCTTTTAAATCTATTGAACCAAATTTAGCCTTAATCTTTTCAAACGGCAAGAAATAAAAAAAATTGGGCTTTGAAAGGTTTGATCCCCCCCACCCAATTCAAATTTCATCCAGTGGAATCTCTAATTACAATTTCTATAATTTATATTCATTAAAACGCTTTAATTTGGGATAATAACAAATGAAACTTAAAACTAAAAAATATATATATACCGGGAGCGGCAAATGTCAATACGAAGTTCAAAAATTCGCAATAAAACGAGTAATGATCAGAATGCAATTCTGTTAGTGGCAAGATAATGAGATATATGAGTTTTTCCCATATAAAAAATTAGTTTCAATAATAACCGAAAGATGACTTTCACGCGTTATTTGAATGCAAATTAGAACATCAATACAACGAATAGTGGGAAATAAATTCGTAAGTCGAAATCGGCGCCATGTTTTCGTTCTTTAATCATCACATCCTCGTGAAAACCTTAGCCAACCACTGTATTCTCATGTAACTGTTTGGTGTTGTTTTAACTCCTCTTTTATTCTGGGCCCGTTCTTTTTTGAAGAGAAATATCCTGAAGTTGGCGAGAAAATTTGCACAGTTAGTGCAGCAAGATGTCTCAAGCTTTTGTGAGACCACGCTGTGACTGCTTTGTATGAAAGGCTACCTTTACCCGTTATCAACTCCATGAAGAATAGTACTCTCCCTCCCCCGCACCACATAACAAGGGAGGTGAAGATGTTCCGCTTAGGAAACATTTACTGACGACCAAGGGATAAGTTTCGGTTTTAAGATCCCGTGACACACGTGATCATTGGACATTCTCCCCTTCCTCGGCAGATTTTTGGTTGTGGGAATTCTTAAAGTTTCGGGTACACCGAGACTCTCCGATTACCTTGGTGCAACTGAAACTTGACATTCGACAGACATTCGCTGCCTTCGCAAGCCTTTCAACTGTAATGGGCCTCATAACGTGCCCCACTTGTCTAAATTGCTTCTTGCTGGTGGTCATGTTGAATTTGGTGGTCATGACGTAAAATTGACCCTTTTCGCCCATTTTGCATAAAACGTATCAGTATGACGTGTGAGCACCTTTCGGTGATTTTTTAAACTATATGTACAAGGGAAAAAATCCAATGTCCTCACACCTTTTGGTGTTAACAGAATTTTTTTCTCTATCATTACTTGTTTTATTATGAATTTTTGAACTTTGTACGTCCTGTTGACATGCACTTTATACTTCTTCTTTCCAAGCACTTCGGTCGGTTATCGGTCAAGGCTTTTCTCAGGCAGATTAGACTATCTTGATCTATTTGACGGCATGTTCTCTCCCTGCGATTAACTCTCAAGTCCTTCGACCACTTTATCAATCCACCTTGTTCTTGATCTTACTTTTCTTTTTTTTCCCTCTGGAGTTTAGAAATTTATTTTTTTTACAGAATTTCCGTCGTGATATCGAAATACATGTCCCATCCACCTTATTTGGGAAGCCTTGATCACTGACTATGTTGGGCTCCCTGTACTTCGATTGAAGTTCAAGGTTGCATCGTACTTTTTCCAAACTCTGTTTTCTCTAACTGACCAAAAGTTTTCCGTAAGATTTTTCTTTCTGAAGCCATTAGTTTCTCACCGTCTTTGTTAATTGTTGAGCATTCACTGCTATATAAAACAATTGGTCTTACTAGAATCTTGTTTAACCGTATTTTTGTTTTGCTACTTTTATAGTTAGATTTAAACTGGTTTCGCAAGCCTCGATAACATCTGTTAGCCATCTTGCTTCTAAAGAATGTTTTTCTTCAGGTATAGAAGTTTAAGTTGGCATTACTTTCCAAGATGGCGACCGATTTAACAGCTGTCAAGTGATTTATTCTCAGTTTGGTTTGGCAATTCATCAAAACGATCATCAAGCAAGGCGTAGATTCGTCGAATGGGCCCAAAACGAGATTGCCGTTGTTCCCGATTTTCATAAGCGAATTTTGTTTAGCGATGAAGCGCACTTCTGGTTGAATGGCTACGTCAACAAACAAAACTGCCGCATTTGGAGTGAAGCTAATCCACAAGTGTATGTCGAAACACCGTTACATCCTGAAAAACTGGCTGTTTGGTGCGCTTTATGGGCTGGTGGAATCATTGGTCCGTACTTCTTCAAAAACGATGAAGGCCACAACGTTACAGTCAATGGTGATCGGTATAGAGTCATGATTACTAACATTTTCATTCCTGAATTGAACAATCATGATGTCCAGGAGCTGTGGTTCCAACAAGACGGCGCAACATGTCACTCAGCTTGTGCCACAATCGATTTATTGAGAGACACATTTGGTGACCGCCTAATTTCACGTTTTCGACCTGTGAATTGGCCTCCAAGATCTTGTGATTTAACACCGCTAGACTATTTTCTGTGGGACTATGTAAAGTCATTGCTCTATGGGGATAAGCCACAAACGCTTGACCATTTGGAACACAACATTCGCCGTGTTATTGCCGATATACGGCCACAAATGTTGGAAAAAGTTATCGAAAATTGGACGTCCAGATTGGACTACATCCGAGCCAGCCGTGGCAGTCATATGCCAGAAATCATATTTGAAATGTAATGCCTCTCAAGATTATTTTTCGAGTAAAAAAAATCATGTCAATCGAATAATACATCGTTGTTTTATTGCAATTTAAAGTTCTATAACTCTAAAAAAAAACACCCTTTATTTTCGATTTCAATTTTTATGTCATTACTATTATTTACAATTGTCGAACTTTATATAGGAAATTAAAATAACTTTTTCTTCAGTAGTATTTACTTTTTTCAAAAATGCATCGACGATCCTTGTATCTGAGCCTTTTATCCGTTAATGTTATCTTTATTTAGAACCATAAGCTTCTGAGAAGAGTGATATATGAGTAACTCTGTTCAACAAAGCGATCAATATCTTTAGTAATTTGTTCTTTGGGCGCATCAGTCAAAATCTTCTCTGACATCCTTTGCAATGTCGCTGTCATTTGGCGGCAGGAACCCCCGTGAGACTCAAGAACGGCGACCGCATGAGAAAGGTGAACCTCAGAGCTTGGCGCCGGTTGAAACAAAAGAACCCCTCATCGATCCACATTAAGGTCTTTCTTTTTGGAAAAGTTTTCCATCCTGCGGTAAATTAACGACGCGAGGAAGAAAGTTCTTCCATAAGCCTGTGGTAATACCTTTCCTCGCCTAACTTTTTGCTACTGAGTTCAGTTGGGGGCCCGAAGGGACAAGATTAAAATGAAAACTCGTGGGGAAAGTTAAAAAAAAGTATTCATTAGCATCGATGACTATTTTTTATTTTCGTTTTCAGAGTTATTTAGACTGTTTTAGGGGGAGGAGGAAGCACAATTTTTTTTCGAAAGGAAAGATTGTCATTTGAATGTTTAGTTCCATTTAAGATTTATTTTCATACTACCATTAATACTAAATATACTTACACTTAATATGTGTATTTATGCGTATTATAAACGGTCAAAACTAATAGTTACTTTTGAATTTTTTTGGTATGAATGTAAGTGTAAGCTTGATATTAGTAAGGAAATATTAAACAAAAGGAATTATACTTGTGACCTGCTTTCATCGCGATTTCCATTAATGTCCTCTTGGGGGTCTTTGGGGCCAGGAAAGGCAATTCTTTCTAACCAACTTGAGAAGAAGAACGTGAGAATGCAAATTAGGAATCTTATAAATACTAGAAGTTTAGCGTTCGCGTGGTGGATATGTGATTTTGCTATATGAAGTATATAAGGAGTGTGACCCAATGTAATAAA